>JAOVYX010001715.1:0-40949 GCA_035668315.1 Drosera spatulata | reverse complement strand
TCGTTGGGGTTTTGGACTCGCCATGTCAAGAACAAGATCAGTCCCACTAGTCGGAACACCACGAGAAGCCTGATTTATTTGCAACAAGATCAGAAAACAAAACAAAACCGACTCAAACACGAGAACATCAAGCTGAAGTTTTTCAGTAAACGAATCACTATCAATCGCATAGTTTATGCTATCTAATTATACCGTCCTCCGATAACATATATGGTTTTTATGTTCGCAGGAAGCCACATATCTTTTCATCGAATAGCAAAATAAGCAAGCACAGAATGTAAGAGCAAAGACGAGCTTTTCTTTTTGTTACACTTTCCCGGTTACAAAAGCTTACACATGGATGGAATTCTCTACTACACCAACCATGAGGTCATTGTCAATGACAATCTTTTTGATAAAGTAACTACATATATCGTAGTGAAACTACATTCCATAGATGAACATAAAGACAACAAGATATACACAATCTCGATTAATTTTTTCTTGGTGTGTCGAATCTCTGATCATATGGTTGAAGAAAACATTGTTTATCAATGAGTTAACTCTTATCGATCAATTATTCTCTACATTCTCTCGATATCAATGACCAAAGTACCTAATATATAATCACTAAATATGAAGGCCAGACTACATGAACTCAAACAGAATCCCGCACACGAATCAAAATTCACCTCAACAAAAACACTAAATCAAATATGTCCCAATTTATGCTGGTCACGATTCCACCAAGGAGGTGACAACAACCTAGAAACCACACAAACTGAAAACAACAACAATCCAAATAATCATGTCACGAGCAAGACCTGGAAGGACAAAATGTTACACAAAAGATTGTTTCCCATAGAAACTAACTGAAAAACGGAATTCGTAATACCTGTAAGGGCTGATAATGGCGGGAGGAACCCGAATCTTCCTCGTGAGCGGCTTCCAAGGCTTATCCATGAAGTCATTCATCGACATCCCGCCGGCGACATCCATCTCGTACGCGTCCTCTTCGGACCAGTACGCGTTCCCGATCCCGTACTTCCCCTTCGTCTCGAACAACCACCTGTTGTGATCGAAATCGTTCGTCTGCGATCGTAACAGCATCGACTTATTGTTCGATCTCATCACCGACACTCGTCTCTCCAGCTTCATTGCTCCTGCTCCTCCTCCTCCACCAGTTTGTCCTCCTCCTTCTCCGTTGTGGAGTGGTTGCGATGATTCGATCCCGAACCTCCAGACCCGGGGCTTGGGATCGGAGGTGGTGGTAGGGTTGTTGTCGGGGGTTGGAGGCATGAGGACGGTGTAGTTGGCGTGGTCGGAGGAGGAGGACGGCATTTCGAGATCGTCGTCACGGAATCGGACCGACGACGTCGATTTCTTCGTCTTTGTTGATGGTGTTGCCATGCACGAGATTGATGATGGAGTTTTTTTGATTTTGATGCAATAGGAGAATCAAATGACAATGTGATAGCATTTGATTACCGTTTGGTTATTCCATTTCATCGCAAAATCAATAGAGGGGAAACTGAATGTAGGAAAATCATTGTGAGTGGTGATTAAATTTGAGGAAGGATTTTGGATGGTGAGATATTGGGAAGGGAATGAGTGAAAGCCATTGTTGTTGTGTAAGGTCGATCGATGAGGATTTGTCTAAATTATGTGAACAGGGTTTGTTTCGATGATGGATAACCTCTGTTTCCTATTTTTAGCAACGAGTTTCTCTCCAGTTCGCTGGTTATTGTTCTTGTTTCTTGTGTCTCCTGTACTCAATATGCTGCATGTAGGATTTATCGTAGGAGATCACACAAATTTATCGGCTTCGACTGAGCGCTTGAGTAACCTGGTGCACCATTTTCCGGCATGATGATTAGATGCAGATGCTTACTTGACATCGTAGGCGTGCAATGGAGACCAGTTTAGGCACAAAGCTAAAAGGAGATCTAGGATTGTAGACAAATTATATGTGTTTGCAGATTAGAGACACAGCTTGCAGGTTCCCTTATCCAAGCTTTATTGACCTTCGGAAATGCCATGCATACAAACGTGGAAACGGGATGATATCGGCCGCAGTGGTAGACAGGAGGATGTCCTATAAATAATGGCAGTTGCTGATTACAGGCAAAGACGGGGGAGAGCGATGTCGAAATGTGCGACTGAGCCCGCACATGAACATCAGCTGGGAAAGGGTTGATAACCACATCTACGACAAGAGTGGCTTACGAGGAAAGCCACGAGCTCAATGTCACATCACAATTCCACTGTTTCATTAGTAAGTCAGAGCTGTCGCAACTTTTCAAGGCAATATATACATCTTCCTGGTAACCACCTTGTAAAAACAATGGTCATCCCCTACCGCAAAACAAGTGAACATAAGAGCAGCAATCATGATCATATTCACACGCAGCCGAGCGGGTTATATTCTCATGTGAATTTCTTGTGACAAACTGCAACAGCAACCCAGTATCAAATTTGAATCCTATTTCTAGTATTGCTCTCAAACAAATTCTTTCAGGCTCCAGCCAGAAATAATTGATAACACAAATGAGTATGATATACAACTATCTTTCCACATCTTCACCCAACATTTGGCTTAAGAAGCATAACCAACTCGAAAGTACCAAATATGGCATTTCAGAACCAACAGTATGACCAAATACCAGCAAATAAAGGCACTCTCTAGCTATGACGCAGTTTTATTTTCTTTGAAATGGTTCCTGTATGCCAAAGAATCAAGCGTCCAGATAAGCTTCAGCGGGTAGTGTAATGGCTACTTCAAAGATTTGTCTTCGGCTTCTTAGCTGGAATACGCCTTGTAACTGACCGCATTGTGACAAATTCCTCAGCTGCAGATGGATGTATACCAACCTGGGCAATACAACATCACGAAAGACAATTATTTAGATCAAGTGTTTAACATATGCAAGCTTTCACAGATTAAAAAATAAAATAAAAAAAGAGCATAGCACAACACATTTCAGTTTTAGACTAATCATCACTTGTGAATTCTCTGATAAAAGATGATACAAAGAAACAGCTCTAGAAAACCCAAATAATCCACAAAGAACTGCAAACATAGGGGGTTTGGGTTCAGTCAAGAAAGAATTAAAAATCATGAATCACACAGGCTCATCTTCTTCAAGTACAAGATTTCAGTAAGGCCAGTTTTTAAAGTCTTTACAAGCCAACGTCTAACTCACCGTGCTATCAAACTGTGCCTTGGTCGCCCCACACTTCAATGCTATAGCAAGACCCTGTAAGAGCACAACCAACAACAGATCAAAACGTGTAATCAGATAAACTCTGGCAATCAGCAACTATTAAGTGGGGCTGCAATTCTAGATGACACAATTGAGATGAAGATGCAAAAGGTCCTGAACAGACCTGGACAAATGAGACACGATAGAGCTGAATGAAAAACAGATCTAAATAGTTATGCAGGAAGACCAATCGTACCTGCATAATCTCAGGCGCATCTGGGCCGCACATAGATGCTCCAAGAACTTTATCAGTCTCAGCATCAACAACAAGCTTCATAAAAGTTTTTTCTTGTCTCCTAAAGAAAAGCAGACAGTAGAATTTTACTACAAAGCTAAACTAAACCAGATTCAAGCAAGCACTTAGCACCCATCAACCATATCATCAGATAGTAACTAACCTAACAACAGGATAATTACTATTTCTCATTCTTCAACAAGGGAAAGAATAGATTGAAAACACACAAGAACATGATACCAATTAAAAAAGAATGATCAGGAGAACACACACGCGCGCGCGCGCAAAATAGTGATGATGTATCATACAGGAAAGTAGGAAAAAGAATAAAGCAGTATTACCCTGAGATAGTATATTTCATAGGAGTGAACGTAGATGTGAAAACCAAAACATCACCATTTGCTTGCTCTACAGCCTGCTCTTCACTCATGCCAACAACAGAAAGAGGTGGTATGCTGCAATGAAACAAACGAGCAAGATATTAGACCTCAAACAGCACACACCACACTCTGAGAGAATAAAACTGGTGAGCGACTTCTGGATGTAGTACCAAACATCAAAATAAAATAAAATATGGAGAACATTTCCCATTATCCATTTAAAGAATTTTCAGGAAGTCGAAGTGCTGCTCAAAATTTGGTTCCCCAACAATTAAGTAGATAAGTCTTAGGTTTGATCTGTGATAACAGCATTGGAAGTACATAAATACTTGCAAATTACCAAAACACTGCACACGGTATGTTGCTGTAATCAGGCTTGCTTGGTTCTCCACCAAAGACAGTTTTCTGCACGTAACATAGAAAAGGAAGTTGTCAAAGCAGGCACCATAATGCCAATTGTGGAGATGAAAATTTAATGGAGACCATTGCTAGAACAGTTGATAGCAAATGGCAGTGGAACCATACCGCAAAGCAAGTTCCTTCCAGTAACGCCACAGGTGTCAGGTTCATCCTGTTTGTTACATCCCCAACAGCCCATATGCTGGGTATATTTGTGCGAGAGAACTCATCAACCTGAAACAGGAGAATGTAATATGTAGAAAATTTAAAGAATTAAATTGCATCCAAGTTTGGCTAGCATTAGTGTTCAATAAGGAATGTCGCTATTACTATGACATTCGCATCTGCCATTTACAACCTGCCCTCATTACTGAATTTCACATAAAAGGATATCTCCAAAGTCCCAACTTGAGGGGATAAATCTTGAAAAAGAAGGATAAAACATAAAGGAAAGGAGGGGGAGATATAGCTTTAAACAACCAGCTTCTACTAGTTGACTTTAGATTCTGCTCTTTCACAAGAAAATATTGAAGTTATCACACCAAGAATTTGATAAATCCCCAAAGTAGTTAAGCGAGTGCAGAGGAATAAGAGGCTTATGAATCACATTGTAATCCTGAAAGAACTACTCCGATAGGAAGAAAGAATAGGAGCTGCACTACCTTTATGGCTCCCGTTTCATCAACTTCTACACCAACAGCTTCTAAATTTAGCCTCTTCGAATTGGGAGTGCGACCTGCAAACAAAAGATAGCCAAGCTACAACCATAAGCAAAACAACAAGATAGAACAGTCAAATTCATTATGATTAGTGACATAAGATGCTCAATGTCCGGTATGATACATAAGATGCTCTCGTATTATAATTGTCCTTGTAAGAACCTTAATCAGTGGAAATACCTGTGGCGAAAAGCACGACATCTGCTTCGAATTCTACACCGCTATCTGCTGAAGCTTTTATACCGCTTTCAGTTTTGACCAGCTAAAAGTCACAAGAGTTCAAAAACAAGGGAACCATATAATGGGAAACTAATTAAAATATAACGGCTATAAGAATGAAAAAAAGGAACTTCAGCTGGAGCTAAAACCACCTGTGTCAGACATGTTTTCGGATGCAAATTGATTCCCCTGCCTTCCAAGTTTTTTGCAACAACTGCCCTCATTTCATCATCAAAGCCTCTGAAATCACATTATCACAAAGTGATCTAATTGTATCTTTGTTCAAATGGTATTTATGCATTATCATATGCATGTATCTCATACCACCTAGTGCCCCAAGGCTTGGAAGAAGAACATGATTATCAAAAATACACCTCCAGAGCTACATTCTTCAAGGAGTTTAAATAAGACAATCAAAAATAGAGAAGGAACATAAATTATTCTATGTAGCTACTGCAACCCCATAGAGACAGCCAGAAGGACTCTACTTCCCCAGTAACTAAACAAAAGTTACTTTATAAGCATTGTCTGGACAATATCACGCCCCATTAGACATTGAGCGGACAATAATAGTAGCCCAAACATCATCGCATTGACAAACTAAATTTTGATTTGTTTCTCAATCCATGTTTCGATACCTTAATGGGAGTTCTTTTCTATACAAGAGATCAACTGTTGCACCCATTCCTCGCCATATTGAAGCAAATTCAACAGCAATATACCTACAATGAAAAACGGGTAGATTTATGATACAACCTGACAAGGTGTACATCAATTACTAAAAAAAGGCTCATGAATAGTGTGAAATTTACCCGCCGCCAGCTATCACCACACGCTTAGGAAGCTCCTCCAAACTCAGAGCCTCATCAGAAGTGATGGCCAATTCCTGAAGGAATGCAGTATAAGCATCATAGTTCCTGAAGCTTGCGACAAGGTCACAGAACTTAAAGTTCCATACTCACTAATCGATACAAAAACCAGACCAGTATACCTGACCAATCATATCGGGACGATGAGCCCGACTACCTGTAGCAATCAATATATGCTTTGCCGAGTAAGTCAACTTGGTGCCATCTACTTGCGTCAACTGAACTTCATTAGGACCAATTATTTTTCCTTCTCCTTCAAACAGTTTGACCCCAGCATTTGACAGCAATCGTTTGTAAATACCATTCAGCTTGAGAATTTCTGCCGTCTGGCATAAAAGTAGAACAATATAAAAATATGTTACATATAGAACCAAAATATGCATCAGAACCAAAGGCTTCAAAAGATAACAGTATTAAGAACACAAGACTAGTCAACATCATGTGCAGTGTAAATGTGCATGCCAATCCTGGAAGGTCCAAGATGAAGCATAAAAATTGAAGATGAAAGTCGCCCGTTTTATCACCGATCTCACAGCATAAAGAGGTATTTAAGTGTATCTGCAACACTGCCGCATACATAACTCCTTCACTTATCACAAACTGCGGAAAATGCAGGGTTAAGAAGCAACCAATCTTATATATCACCAATCTCACCTTATGCAAGTTTAAGTGGATATGCAATATTCCAACTGTTCGTTGCTCATTCTTACTTTTTTAAACCACAATTTGGAGAGAGGATTAGGTGGCACTTAAGCAGAAGGGCTACAGGCCCAATTGATGCCTTGAAAAAATTTATGCTGCCTATTGGCTATTGCTTACTATCGCACAACCACTTTAAGTGGAGAGCTAGAGAGCAAACAGTGCTATACGGCTAAATACTGCTTAGCAATTAGGGCAATAGTTCGATACTAGCATAACTTAGTTTCATCATGCGATAAATTTTTCGTCCCAACTTTAAGGCTTTCCCCCCTTTCCCCTCCAAATAAGACGAAAGCAGAATTAGGCACATCGAAGAGGAAAGCTTCAATCTTATTCCAATTAAAAAAGAAAAGAACTTCTTCCAGCAAAGGTCACCAGCTTCTTCTTTTTTCTTTCTTTTTTTTCTTTCTTTTTCTTTCTTTCTTTTTTTTTTTTTTTTTTGGAACACAAGTCACTTTTGGCACCAAAGGTAGCAACAGGTATCAAAGATCACGATTAATTTCTTTTGGAGCCAACTCAACCTTCATGTAGTTATACCTGAAAGGAAAAAACAGAGAAAGGAAAAGGGCAGAACATGAATTGATGAGTATTTGTGCTGAGAAAAGGGTGCTAACCTTCTTATGCAAAAGCTTTTTCCAGTTGAAATCAAGCTTCTCATTCAACTCCCAACCAAAGTTTCTTGCCTCCTGCAAAACCAAGTTCAAGTTTCAGTAAAAGTATCCTGCTTTCAGTGCAACGTAAAAGTGATGGAATCGTTGTTGATAATTATTACCGATTCAAGAGTGCATTTAGCATGAATAAATTAAAGGCGAGGTAGTCATAGCCAAGGCCTAGATGTATTAGAAAGGTGACGCATCTTTTGCATATTATGCCAGAATTAGACAGCAATCTCACCTGAAGTTCACCACCAAAAGTTGCACCATACACGAGAATCTTTTTGGGAACACAACCACGAATAACACATCTGCAATCCATGGATGCCAACAAGTTTACGGGAGGAAGAGAGCCATTGATTAATCGTGACTGATCGTACATATTAACTATAGAGCTAAAACTATATGCAACTAGAACAATTACCAGATCCGAAGAGACAGGAATATGATAAATCATATAAAGGAGTCAGAAGTAAATGACATATACTGGCAGTCAAAATTCAAAAAGAGCTTACGTTCCACCAACTCCTCCAATGACTTCTGAGCTGATGGGATGAAATGGAAGCTCGCAAATTCCAACCTAGCACAATCAAGTTCAAGCCAGCATTACTACAACGCAAACACGTCCCAATAATTACCAGGAAAATCACTCAATATCATTTCAACCACACCTACTACAAGTGGAAATGAAAACACGAGCACAATCAACACAACAGCAACTATACACAGTGCACCCAACCAAACGGAAATTCCGATGAAATTTGGAGTATTATCCAATCATAATCAACACATACTCTCAATCACCAACACATATCTCAACTCATATCACATCGATCTAACACCAACCAAAAACCACAACATCATCACACACACTCCCCACACAACACCAACAAACTCGAAAAGACACAAGTATTAACGAATAACGAATCACAAGTTCTCCGATCAACTTCCTCAACCAAAACCTAGGGTTTCCGCACAAGATACCTTAGCGCCGTAGTTGGCAGAGAAACGAGAAGCGCGAACGCCGCCGCTCCCGGCGCCGATGACGAACAAATCGAAGTCGTAGTGGACGCTCGATTCATCGTTGGTGACTTCGCCGTCGATCAGCATCTTCCTCGATCCCATCTCTGCAACAAAAACGCCGCAGTGTTGTTGATCGCCGCTGAGTGTTGATCGGTATGGGAAAGTGGGATGATTTTGCCTTCGGCGGAGGAGCACGGTGAGGGGGCCAGAGAGAGTTCTGCGACGGTGCTGATGTCCACGGTGCCTACGTTGAAATGGGTACGGTGACACCTTTTGTCAATAAATATAAACATAAGATACACTTGCGTTGTGTATTATAATATATAGTCTTAAAAGATCATATATGAAACTTACATGACTATATCGTATGTATAAAATAGCTATTGAATCAAAACAGTGTAGATGAAAAATCGGACATTAGATTATACAAGTTCCAATTTATCCACGATTAAAAAAATAATTAAGTTGTAATCATATGATTGAGAAAATGATTATTTATATTTATATATATTCTTTTAATTGTTAAAGAGTTACTACCCGTTGGTCATAATTGTTAATAGTATCCTGTTCAATTTATTGATGAACAAGAAGAGAAACTCACAATTTTGTTTTCCTTAATCAAATTTCATATAGTGAAATTCACATAATCTAGTTTATAATGTCCTTCAATATTTTCTCCATGATTGGGAAAAGCCCCCTGGATGTGTTACAAAAACCATCAAAGCTGCATGCAAGCCCACAGATGATTAAACAACGGGAACAAGAAAGTTTCCTAAGCATTGTCTTCAAAAACATGGAAGTCACTAGTTTCTTAGTTGTGATTCAATTGTCAACATAGTCCAGTGTTTCAGCTTCCATTTTCAAGGAGAGGTGTATAAAAACTTCACTGCCTATGTTTCCACACCTACGCTATATGAAATTACTACTTCCAAAGTTTCATATTGAAAGGTTTGATGTTGACCACGAGTCTCGACATTAACCATGTAACATGGTCCGAAATGCAGGGTAGGGGGGAAGGCGGAAAATGAGTTGCCGAATGGTAGACGGCAATTGTTTCTCTTGGTGAGGTTGGCACTGATGTCATTGCTTCTTTTTTTTTGTTGGTCTTCATAAAGTGATGAAGTGAAGATAGTTCCATTGGTCTCATAAAAAAATACAATAACTTATTCATAAATAATTATTTAAGTGAATTTTGATCTTTATTATGGAAGGATTAAATTTTGTCACGAATCATTACTCGTAATATAAATTACGTAGTTTCATATGACATGGTTTGAGAAATGATCGAGTTGTTTGTTATAAGAAAAAATGTTTGCGGGTGAGTGACCGGAAGCCTGTATACAATATCAGATATGACCAACGAGATCGAACAAACTATTTTAAATCTTATCAAGTACTATATATTCCCTGTCTTCCTCTCCTCTTTTCTAAGAGAAAGAACCATTTGTCGGCGAAAATCTGACTCACAGTTAGGTTCTTCAAGTTCAGCCTCCTACCCACTTTCCGGACAGGTAAATAAATTTAAAGCTTTGTACAAATAGGGAAGCTGAGACAAACTGGAAAATGAAACAAATCCACATGATGATATCAGGATTGTTATCCCAAATTCTAGGGGGTGGCAACAAAAGTGGGCAATGCAGGGAAGCAACGACGACTTAATAACATACATGTGCACATATAGATTGTACTTACCCGTATCCCTCATCTGACCAGCCAGCGGTGAAAATTCCTTCCGCAGTAGTGAAAGCTTGGTCCTCCATTCCTGCAAGCATCATTGTTGCAGCCACAGCACATGTAACAACAGTCCAGATTTCACGTGTATCATCCACCTTACCATTAGGATGCATCCCGTTTACAGCACCCATCCTCCCTCCTCTAATCTTCAAAACATTAAAGCCCAGAATTTTCTGAAGCGCACACCTGTTTTGTGATCGTCAAAAAGATTGGGCAATCCGGATGATGCTGTGTACCATTGTCCGGCTAGTTGATCAGCTTGAATAGACCTACTGTTGCTATTTGACCCGCTGTCGTAACTAACGCAAGAACCATTCCACAACTCTGCTTCAAATGCATATTTTGCCTTCAAAAACTTCGCTTTGCATATTTCAGCAAACTCCTTATAGCCGATTTGAAAAGCCATAGCAGCTGCGGCTTGTAGTGCAGCAATCCACAAGCAGCCACAATAGGCACTGACACCATGAACTGTCCAAGTATCATACGTCTGATCCGGAAAACCATCATTCTCAATAAGACCATCCTTGTCCCTATCGAATTGTTCCATATACTCCATTGCGGCACGGACAGAAGGCCACACATCAACTCCAAAAGACATATCTCCGGTTGCAGCGAAATCTCGATACACCTGAAGCACGAACTTAGGGTTGAGATCCTTCCACTGGCTTGTATCATGTATGTTGTATGCATTCATTTCATTCCATGGATCATGTGTCCCCAGATCATGAGGAACAGCTCCTCTCACCTTTCGGATTCTGCAGTTTCCCTCCGCCAAAAACCTGGCTTTCCTTCCATCCTCGGACAATACTGCTTTTGCAAATTCACGTTGAATGCTAAGTTCTATTTTGGGAAAGAGATTAAGAAGTGCAAACGATGCATAGAAGTGCACATCATATGTGCACCACATGATGTACTCAACACCTTCCAAGTAAAGAAATCTACCAACATCATCACTGTCGTAATATGGCTCAACAAAAGCAGCAGGACTATGAAGTTCCTTGAGGGCGACACCTGCATCATCCTTCAATGGATGCCCTTTTTCACCATTTTCTGACGCCATGCCATCAGTGCCCACATAGGAACTTTTCATAAGCTCTACAACTGCACTAGCTTTGGGGTTGAATTCGGCAGCAGTTATGTTGATGTTTGCATTCTCGTCGTTTCCCAAATGATGCTGATAATGCCTTGAATTTTCAGATGTCAAGGGTGTATCTGATTAAAGTTAACGCAGCCAGGATTAGCCTGTCAGCTCTCAGACATAAAAGTAGGCAGAAATGAGACAGAAAACATGGGTGCAACACATTGTCGCTACCTAAAATACAAACCCCAACAGGAAACAACAAGAAGCTCCAAAAACCGACTATTACCTATCCAAACAGTACCACCAGCTACTAAGAAGTAGAGTTCATTGAAAAGGGTGAACTTGTACCTGCCAATGAGAATAAGCCTTTCATTAGAGGAAGAAAAGAACAGAAACACCTTTGGAGCGAGCGGAACACCTCATACTTACCACTCCGGCAGTTTTGGATCCATCAGGATAGGACTTTGCCATTTCTCGATATCTTCCTCCCACTTTTTGTAGTCTGCCAGCAGGTGCATAACACATTTCAAACTTCAAACAAATAAAAAGACCTTGAAATCCATCAGAACAAAAGAAAGATTGAGATTCAGGGAGAAGAAAGTCACATGTCAGATACATACTAGTTAGTGCATAATGGACCAATTCCTTTGCTACCTTTTCTGATGTTCCAAAATATTTGGTGTACCTTCTGCAATGCATGGCATGCAAACAGATAATCAAATGAAGAACATAGAAGATGCACACTGGTTAACTGCCAACTAAGTACAGTACTTGGATGACCAAAGCAATTACTTACAAATCAAATGTAGTTCTAACCTCAAGGTGGAATCTTAAATGCAAGAAGAGACGTAAGAACAAAACCACAAGTCAAGGCTACCATCAGGGAAAAATGGGCTCCAAAGTAAGTGAAATCTAATAAGCAAATACGTTATTTTATTAATCTACTTTATTTTTCAAGGCAACTTTTGACAATTATTATGAGATTAGGACTTAGCTTATGAACTGCATTGCACGGCCCTCACTTTGCACAGATGGAACCTCTCTGTCCTCCAACTACAGAGGATCTTGGATAAAGTACACTAAAACAGAAGGATTACCTGTAATATGAACTTCCCTTCAAAAACTTGAGCACAAAGCAAACTTACAGCCCATGTCAATAGAAGGCTAACTATTGCCCTCTCCTTTCCAGTGTTCACCAACTGCAAAACAATCAGTACGTACATGAAGCTTATCGGTTTTGAACTGAACTCTTAAAGAACCAGAGAAGTCGGGCATACAAAAGATCGATCAAATGCATCTCCAAAAGAAATGGATAAAGAAGAAACTTTTACATACTGTGTAAACAAAAACAGCAGTAGGAAGACTGCTATCCCTATAATTATGCGGTATAAATGGGGATATTTGACGACAAGACACCTTCAGCTCAGGATCAGGCTCCCCTGCATGAAAATTAAGATTTAGAGCTGCCACAGGATCATATGGCAAAAAATAACTAGCAACAATAATGCACGGTAAGAGTAAATGATCACCATCATATATGGTCCATGCTCTTGGAAACAATGCATGGTAAGAGGAATGTTGGCCACTCAAGTTCCATCCCCAGGAAGAAATACCCTGATCACTAGGCTTCCTGCAGGGAAAATATTAGAAGACTTGAAAAATCACAAACGTCAACAAAGTGGCCAGTACACATATCAGAAGCAATCACTTCAATATTTCCACAGAGCTCTGCCTTATTCCCGTATTTAGTCCGGTGGGCATAGAATCATGCAGAAAGACGAGCCAGGAACTGAAAGCCAAGAGCTGTCTGACGGAATGCCCTTTTGCCATTTTGCATTATATGCAAAAACATCCAACAAAAAGCCTTTTAAATGAGCAATCATTGGCGCCATATAGCAAGGCAGACAAGAGGATCTCCTTAACAGAATAGTGGTTCAATCTTCACACATTATATACTCTTGAATACATCTAGATCACAAACAAACATGGGAAACTCGCCCTTCTGGAGAAAGTAGGATTACCTAAAACGATTACAATAATGGAAACACATTGAAATAACTTTATCAGCAACGACAAATTTTAAGTGATACAGCAACAAATGCACACCCTAAATCTTCATGTCCTCCTGGGGCCAAAACTGATGCATAATTTTTAGCTCCTCCATCACGAGATACAAATATCTGCGGTACAAGAGATATTGTAACAACAGTTATAGTTGGACTGTAAAAAACCATTGAGCGTGAAATGAAACTGTACAATGATGAATTTGTTATCAGCACAAGATCAAATTTCTGCTCTCGAACGAACAAAAAGAAAAATAATCCAGCAAGGATAGTGTATTACAGAGAATTGATTGGCCATGACAGGAGAAGCGTCACATAGACCAGGAAGAATTTGCCAGTGTCTAAACTCTCCTCTAAACCTCTCGAAATACTTCCACTCCTGAATTTTGAAGAGGAATTCCAATCAAACAAACTGCAAGGTAAACAGCTATACAATGAGCTTTCTCTGGTAAGAATGATAAATACCCCATTCCTCCAAGTGGCACTCCTTGAGATGCTGATGGCTTGGTGCTTTCTTTGGTGAAAGGATCTATTGGAGCTTTCTGCATCAAGTGAGGTAAAGCTTAACAAGCGTGTTGCATGATCAGTATGCAGGATAGAAGTTCACGATTTTCCATTACTTTAACACTTGGTTTTTTCTTTTAGCACGTTTGGATTTTCTACAATCTACAGCTCCAACACACATACACAAGAATAGTAATGAATCTAGCATATTAAGAGTCTACTTCTAGAATTTATCAAATAAAAAATAAAAAAATAGAAATGACGAAAGAGAGAAAGAAAAATGGTTAGACAGAATCCGCAAATAAAAACAAGCTCGGGCTTGAAGATACTAGGGGCGGAATGCGTGTTGCTACCCAAGAATCTTTAGCTTTTCTTTACAGAGAAAGCCATCATGTGCATCGGGTAGATCACGTAGCAGTAGCAAGTGGGCATAGAAAGAGGCTTTTAAGTGAGACTACATAAACAGCTGCATCGGTTTCTATTCTCGATATAATTCTTGTGGGTGGATCAACCCACAGGTAGGTCTAGCCATACAAGTCAACAAGGCGGCAAAAAGAGAACAAAATGAAAGAATGGAGAAAAAAAAAGTTAACAACACCGCAAAGCAAAATAGCAAATAATTACCCTTCCATATGAAGCCTCTTCTCTAACATAAGACCACAGACGTAAGCCAAGCCTAGCCTGGAATCGTACTAAAATTTGGGGTTTCTTGGTTCTCCTCTTTGCATCTTGAATTTCGCTTTTTTCGTTGCCTTACTAAAAAAAATTTTCATTGGGTCAAAAGACCGGGCGGGTTGAACTGAAGCGATTTATAGAAGCCGAAGGTCGCCAATTCATTTTTGCTATGTCTTCGATAACCTTTCTTATCTTAATTGGATAGATTGGTACCATTTTCATTGGATTCTCTGGTTCACCCTTTAGTAAGTAAAGAGCTTAATTTGTCGGAGGGCTATGTCAAGTTTCATGTAATAGAAGACTTAGACAAAGAAAGAACTATGACCTCTGGCTAATTGCTTTATTCCGCGTAGCATTTTATATACAAATGACAACCAAAGTGGATTGATTCTCAGTGAAGCAGCCTCTTGTGTGCCAGGTAAAACCGGTGTGCAACCTTTCACTCCCAAAACCCGGTTCAAAAAATAGAAGCGATAGGGAATTGGCTAGTTATATGAAAGTAAGTAGTAACCGAAATCGGACCAATGACTAACACTCTGACTCGCCTCATTAGAGATTATGCATAGTAAATACGAGCACAATCATTGAATTCCTTGAGCCCCCTCAACATACCTAATATTGACTATCCAAACATATACCAAATGATCAAAGAGAGACGAATACGCAAGTATATCACAAGGCAGGATACCGGTGACTGACCAGCTGCAAGGTAGCTCGGGAGACATACTCCTCAGGAGGCCACGAATTCTTCCTACACTGAAACAACGTGCCGCTCACCATCTTTCCCCCTCACTCCACACCCCTCGCCACCGCTTTCTCCTTCCCTTCCTCACCAACACCACCAAGATTGTACCAATCTCCCAGTACAACTACAATCAAACTAACCGCACAACCCTTTCCAAATCGGAACCAAACCACACCACACCACAATGATCCGCAAAGAATCGATACAAAACCTAGCTCCAGACTTCAATTTGAAGCGGCGGCGGTGACTTGAAGCAAAGAATAAAGTCATGCCAGCAGATAAAAGTGCGAAAGTGAAGTACTACTAATAGCTTCCCTTGCTGACAACGGCGACTTTAACAACACCTAATCATCATCATCATGATAACAATCACCGTCGTCGTCGTCGTCATTATCATGCTTTACGCATAATCGATCACCATCATCCATCATCATCAACAATATCAGGAATTGATCGGCGGTAATCCGAACCGAATTTCACAATCAATCGATCGATGAATCAAAGTCGAATAGCCAAAACAAATAGATATGAGAGAGGAATCGATTCGATTCGATTGGACTCGATTGGAGAATCCGATGCGACTTTGAAATTCCGACTAGGGTTTGATCGAGCAGAGACGAAGAAAATGTTGCACTTGTAGTCGCAGTAGACTAGTAGTATATGGTAGTGTGCAGGGTGGACTTTGAAGGAGAGGGAAAGTGGGGAATAAGGAAAGGCCCGCTTGTGTGGGGTCGCAAGTGTGGGATTACAGCAAGGTGCCACCTGACTTTGCTGGAAGGGATTATTTTACGACCAGTCGACCACCCACCCTGACTCACTCCTCGTGTCTCATGCGTCATCTTTGGCGGCATATATATCAAAATAATTTGGGAATGGATGGAGGAGGGATTTACTAAAGGGTTTACAAATATATATCACAATATATAATAAAAATTTAATGATTTAGATTAAAATTAAATTAATAAAATGTTAAAATTAAATTATATATATTGTAATCTTAATTTAAATTTATTGTAATCTTAATTATTATTTTTGTGTATGTATTGTTTAGCTGTTGTTTGCTAATTACAGTCAAAGCTGAAGAAATCAAAACCAGTAACAAAAATAAAAAATTAATAATCAAAATCAAAATCATTTTTTCAAATTAAATAATTTTTTAAATAAAGAATATTGAATGCTATATTTTGATGAAATAGAAATTTATTATTTTTTTTATTTTCTGTTTTTTACTCTTTTTTATCTATTTAAGAAATAGAAAACGAAAAACAAAAATGATACCAAACAATTCTGTTTCATCAACCAATAAAACAAAAATAGAAAACAAAAAATAACAACGATATCAAACAGATCCTTATAATCGAGATAAAATTGATATGATTTAATTGAGATTATATGATTAATTTTGTACTAGTTTAGATCATGACACCGAGTAATCCTAGAAACTGATGCGTGAGTTGGTGAGTTGGAATTTTATTTGTTGAAATACTGTAGGAAAGAATATATGATTCTATGAGAGAAAACAGTGTTCGTTGTAAGTCAAAAACATCATCTTCACAGCTTGATTCAAAATGTCAATGTTCAATTGTCTCTGGTCGCTTAAATTGAAGTATTCATTGAACGATCGACACAATGTGAATGTTCAAATGTTCTTTCTTGAATTTATGTTTTTTTTTTTCTTTTTTTGCCATTATTATGTATGGATTTGTATTGGGAGATGACTCTTACCACTCACCACCTGATTCCTCAGATAAGGTAAATCTGTTGTTCCTCGGTCCTAAAATAAATAAAATAAATTAATCATATATAATTATCAATGAATTAAATTGAATTTAATATATTTTCTTCGTTTTAAAACTTTTACAATAAATTGACTAGACAATAACATTCAGGTGAGGGTTAAATTTTGGATATTATGCTTCTTTATCCTTGTGAGAGAAAGGAATCAAAGGTGAAGGAGGAAAAAGATAATGGTCTAATATGATGTGATATAAAATATGAATATAATTGTATTTTTGATAATATTAATTTTTTTAAATGGGAAAATGTTATAAACATTTTTAGACATACCGATTAAAAAAAACGTTACAAAAATTATAGGATGGGAGAATAAATGATCTAGTTACCCATTCGAGTGTGTGAGTCTGTGAGTATGTAGTGTGTGAGTGGGAGAGTAGGAGTGAAAAAAATAATGATGTAATATAAAATAAATAGAAAAAATAATCAAGTAAATTTAATCCAAAAAATTTCTTTTTATGATAATGTTTCATTTTTATTTTTTTTGGACGAAAAGAGTATTTTAAACTCTCCATTTTGGGATAAAATTTAAAACTATTTTTTCAAGGTAGTACTAAAGTTATAAATAAAATGCTACTTCAAAGATATTTTTTGATACATCCAAAATCATCCACTCATATCAATTTTTTGGACAAAAATAACCCTTTCTCGCATAATGTGTTGGATCTAAAAGAAAATTCATTGCAAGTAACAATTCACAAGTTAAAACTCTCTATCTGTAAAAAAAAAAAAAAAAAAAAGGTTAAAACTCTATTTTCAAGAAAAGTAGTGCAGAAGATCATGAAACTCATGAATTTCATGCTGTTTTTCCAAAACAAATTGCACAAATAAGAACAGCGGGGTGGTGGCGCAGTTGGCTAGCGCGTAGGTCTCATAGCTTGTTAAGTGATCCTGAGCTCAGCCTGTCTCACCCCAATTATGGTGTATTTTTTATTTTTTGGATTATTATCTTGAACTTGGGTAAAGAATTGCTCATTATTTTACATTTTATTCATCGCTTATCTTGTTCATCAAGGCGAAGACGAAGTTATCTCTATTGCACAATCTTATCACGACATACCATAAGTATTTTAATACACAGGATGCAACTGCAGTTACAAATTGCTCCAAGCGATTGGCAGTTTGGCACTCGACTCAAACAGCTTCAATACATGACAAGAAAAGTCCGTTACCCGTATCAAGCAACACATGATACTACACAAATGCGCATGTCGTCGATGATGAGAGCCTAAAGAAGAAGCTGGCGTCGTTTCCTGTCAAAGGTAGCGAAAAGCTTGCGTGCTGCAAAGGAAAATAGCATCAGTGCCAATGCAATTCTCCAAGTGTGGTAGAAGTCATCCCTTCCCACACCTCGTTGTAACCGACTTCGTCACTATCAAAACCTTCCCTGTCGCAGTCCCATTCTCCTTTTCCGCTTCCATCTACATATGGACCAAAAAGATTTCCTGAACTGTGGATTGCTGATATATTCAACACTTCTTTGGTTCATTGAAACTTTGTACCAAAAAGGTTATGCCTTGATCAGAACAAGAAAAGGAAACGGTGTGAAGGTGAATGGTAGTCATACTGGCATATCTTTTCTGATATTGTTATTGTACTGCAAAGGGTAGTTAATTAGACGTTGCGAATAAATCTTATCTATTGATTTTTCTTACGGTTTATAATTCGCATGAATCTTCTCCCTTCAATTTTTTTCCTCAATTTACAAACAAAATCTTCCTAAACAAAACAATGAATATCAACAATTGTGATCGTTCCTAACACCAAATTAACTACCCTTTGCAGCACCAATCATTTTCCGTATTGTTATAGGAAATAAATAACACAACATACATACAGTGATTAAAAAGCAGTGTTGATCTCTTGTTGCGAAATGTATTTTGGCTATGAGTTCTGTGCCTTGCTTTGGGATCATCTCCGATGACCAGCACATGTTTTTTAGCGCAGGGGGTTTGATTTGGAGAACTATCATACCAACCAGAACAAAACAATACAGAGGTATGAGTAATAATGACAGAGTTAAAAATATGTCACCAATACCAACTATGTGCATGGCTGCATGCTCTAGAGAACTTTTGGTGCAAGCAGGCTGGTCGACTCCTTGTTAACTCCAAATGATTTGCAATTAGAGGTATTGAGAAACATATGCTGGCGAAAACTGAAGCATTCTCTTGCTGAGATTCCCAAGTAAATAAGAACCCACCAGTGGATTGGTTATTCTCAGATGGCATGGTCAGCTAGATTCCAAGAGTAGGCTTGCTCTTCATATTTGGATATTCATGTTTTCACTGTAAATTTTGCACTCAGAAAAGTAAATAGAACAAGTCGTGGTTGTTTACAGGAAACTTGAATTAACTTCTTCACAGTTGGCCTAAGCTTACCTACATAACTGTATCATGGTTCCAGATCCAACAGAAGGCAATTTTGAGAAAAAATGTAGTTCAATAGAGATGACGGGAGTGAAAACTAATGAAACATAGCTGCCATTTGGCACACAAGATACAGTAGTAATGTGACCACTTTTGGCAAAAAAACAACAGATAAAATTTTACATGACAATATTAGAACAGTATTAAACGAAACAAGCAGCATAGAAGTTGTTAGAGGAAGTCAAGAGGAAATGCCTGTGAATATGTTCTTTCTTTTCCTAGATTCTTGTTCTCGGGCTCCTGAGCTTGACTTAGAGCTTCATCACACAAGCCAATGCCCGTATCATTTTCTTCTCTAGGTGAAGCATGACAGAACTGTTTGAACACTTAGTCATCAATGACTAAGCCTTTATCTTTGGCTGTTCCCGATTGTTGGGGTAAGCGACGGTTGCCACATTCCATAAATGAGCCCTTGTCACCGTGGTTTGTAGACAACGGAGCCGTGTCCTGCTTCTCCTGTAAAATGACAGATCATTATCATGTTTCATATTTTTTTTTAAAAAAATCACGTTTCATATGTTTCCTTCCATTGTGAAATTACCCAAGGAAAATGTGCAATCAATCAATCAATCAGTATCACAACGTTTAAGCGGAGAAACCAAGTATGTATATCCGATGAAATAGACTATGAGATTCCACTATGATTCAGAAACCTTAATGTCTCACAAAACAAAATACTTAACGGCCCACAAAAAAGGGACCCAATACGCAATTCAAATTCCAGTGTACCATACACCATGAGGGGATTGCACATCATAATCAGTGACAATACTCAACTATCACTGGGACCTAATTTGAGCTCAATGGCCGCAATTGTTATGGGAAACCCTAGCATTTTGAACAAAACACTAATATTCAAGTCAGTGACAATTGAAGTTATGTGAAAGCGAACTTGAGAGGGAATCGCATAGCTGTATAGCCTGTATTACTACATCGAGATAAATCATTAGAAGTACCTGAGTAGAATGGAGTTTGCGAGCGAGGTACTCCGAGAGAGAGATCGGAGAAGGTTTCTTCTCGCTGCTGAGATCGGGACGAGGAAGAAGGTTTCTTCTCGCCTGTATTACGAGTAGACAGAAGGGAACGCTGCCCTGCTGCTCGAATCGTTCTTCCGCTTTGCGACGGAGTCGCAGAAAAATCGCAAGGCTGCTTCTTCAATCTCATTTTGATGCTCACAACAGCTGCTTCACAAAACTACCAACTCTATGCTTCTTTGTTTTTGTTGGCGTTCATCTTGATTCTTGACTATTCTTTTAGCGCCAAATTTGAAAACAAGACCAAAATTTTGAATTTGGGGGCTTTGCCGCCAGAAAATTTTCACATCCAAATCAGATTTCCTCTCTTTTTATGTTTTCAACTCCCATTCATCCACTCTCCCCTCTATTATAGAAATAGGGCACGTCGAGGCTGCAGCTAACCCTATTGATTGTGGAAAAAAAAATCTCAAACACATAACAATAGTTTTTTATATTCGTTCGGTGAGGTTTCATTTTGATAATCAGATTTTTTTATTTCAAATGAGATTTCTCCACATCGAATAAAATTTAACCAATTGACTGCAACCATTGTAACTATATTTTTGTCTTATAAATATAAAGGTTTCATGAGAAAACTTCAGTCATTCTCAAGGAAAACCACGCGAAAGAATTCTTTGATAAGATTAATTACAATTCTTGGTTATCCTAGTCGAATACCTGTTAGCATAACACAAAACAAAGGTGAAGTGATTTTGGATCCTTATCTTTATATATAAAAAAATTATTGAAAAATAAATCATGCAATTAATTCTTTATGCAATTAATTCTTTATCCCTATCTTTATATGATTCCTTATATCTTACATTTTTTCTATATTTAGGAAAGAAAAATTATATTATCTAAACTTTTTATACCATTAAAATAATACAAAAAAAATACTATTTTTATGATAAAGGATAATATAAAAAATATAAATATTTAAAAACTCATTTATTTTAGCTGAAATAAAATAAAATAATTATTAAAATTAAAAAATTATTATAATACTATAAAATATATTAAATTGAGATTTATTAACTTCAATTGATAAAAAATTAATATATGAAAATATGAAAATCTATATAGAGAATCGATATAGGGAATCTATTGGATAACTGAGTCAGAAACTCGATCCTTATACAAAAAGAATAACACTATAATATTGTATTATTGCGATAAAAATAAGA
Organism: Drosera spatulata; assembly: GCA_035668315.1. Taxonomy (NCBI): domain Eukaryota; kingdom Viridiplantae; phylum Streptophyta; class Magnoliopsida; order Caryophyllales; family Droseraceae; genus Drosera; species Drosera spatulata. The sequence goes on along the minus strand of JAOVYX010001715.1, from coordinate 19,283 downwards.
AAACTGTTACGAATGGTCTAAACAGTGATATGCACAATATATACAGTACAGCACCAGCCTTGTGTATTCAAGCCATTGCAACAGCTATGGTAACATAAGAATATGCTAATCACTAATCCGATACGTGTGCACTTCTCTTCATCCTCAGGTGTGTATTACATGTACTGAAAGAGATTCTCTCATCTCAATTCATCCGGTACCCAGATTTCTGGCCATCTGTAACTCCTGGATAACAAGATCATCGCGCTTCACCGAAATGCAGCAGCCTCTACAGTTCCAAAATATTGCAACGGGATTGGATTTTGAAAGCAGCCAATGAGAATCCAGGTGGTTCTAAACAACTGTTTCGCACATGTCCCGGATGGTATACCCAAGGCCTTCACAGTATGGACACTCAGCTCCATCCCCAACCCATTCTAAGGACTGCAGCAGAATACTTAACCATATTAAAAGGCACAGCAAAAGATGTCAAAGCACAAAAGTCGGTGAATAACATAAGCTAACACTCACCCGGGGATCTAGGTTGGCATCTCTAGTTCCGTCACATTCTGCAAAAATACATTTGAAAGAGGACAATGTTAATTAAAAAACTAAATTGTTAATGTTTTCTCCAAGCTCCTTCAAAAAAATTAAATTCAACAATGTTCACTATCATCACCATTCACCATAGCGTAAAAGAAGAGAATTGCTGGTGTACCATACATTCATTATCACAGCATGGAATGATTGTAAGAGGGTTGAACTAGCAATACTAGACCACAAGATGCTGAAAAAGCTAGCCCCATATTACCGATAGTAATTAGTTTTCCAAGCATTAGCTACTAAAGAAAATAATATGGAAAACATATTTACTATAGCAACAACGCAACAAGCTGAAGAAACAAAGAACTCAGCCTAAATGTGAGTAAGACTCATCAAAGTAGTTCAAAAAGAGTAATGAGGGCCAAGTCTTTAAGACACATGCAGCGTTCAGAAAAATAGTTACAATGATACATCGAAGTCCATCCTTAAGCCCAAAGCGACCTTCTAAGCATCCAAGCCACTTTAATACGCAAAGGTTAAGGAAACAACCCAAATAATCTCGCTAAGTATAGGGTTGGGGAGGATGAGACTATCTTACCCCTATTGTGTATAATATAGAGATTGTTTTCCGATCTGCTCAGAAAGTGTCGAACCACAAACCACATGGTTGAGAGAAGAGTTTCTTATAATTTAGACAACCTTCATGACATCCAAGCCACTTAAATGATATGTTAAAAAGTCAAAACATTTTCATGGAACAATATACTGTCGTGTCTTTCGGGCACATAATGGCATTAGTAAACAAAGCAGTATTAACCTCACTGGATAACAACTGATATGCCGGTAGCAGTTTGCCAATTAAGTTGGATGAAGCGAAGAGTACAGCTGAACAAACTGCAAATGTAAAAACGGGGGAAAAAGGATACCAACGGAAGACTGCTACGCACCAGTGCACAAGAGGCGACGCTCCCCACGACAGGTCATGCATCTTGCAAGAGTTCCACCAGGCTGTTTGTTATTGCTGACGAGCCTGGATGGTTTCTCCCACCAATTCTCACCGAACAGGAAGACTCGATGCTTTGTTATATCTACTTCAGTATTAGGGTCCACATTTAGCCTCGTCTGCTACACCCCAGCAATTTTATGTATAGAAGATGAAACAGCTCCATTTGCTCCATCCTAGAAGAGAGAGATGAATGCCATGTTATGACACAGAGATAGAATTAGATAACTGGCAAGCAACTCAGATAATAATCACTTTGAAAGCACAACACTTGTCTTTACCTTTTTAAGAGACATCGAGTCACTGCTGCTCTGCGTACTAATAGTTAAAGAGTCGTGTTCCTCAATTCGCTCGCTCGCATACAAGGTTTCTAAGAGCTCAGCAGTCATGACACCATCTTCACTCACACACCCAACGACGACTGCGAAAGAAAGGTTCACTCCACTTGTCAAGCACATCATGTGGCACCCTGAGATGGAGCTGAGCAAAGAACTAGTTGTCCCTCATAGAAAACTAAATAATCTTGAGCATCTGCAGGTTATCCAACAGAATCATAGCTTTTGCACCATATCTCATAAAGATTGCAGACTTACTTGCCAAGTTTTAACAGCGCGTCCTGTTCCGCTCAAGAAACTTGAATACTCCATGTCTTCTTCGCCCGAGTAAAATCCCAATGCTTGCAGCGCTTCCTAACACAAAAACAAAACTATGAAAATTTACAATCAGAATTCGAGCCCAACCTATCTTCGCAAATTGCTCAAAATGAGCAAAAGTGGTCCATAACTCCAAACTGTCGATGAAAATAATAACCAGGGCTTATGACCAGTATCAGAACTGATCACTTGATTAGAATCAGACGTTAGATTCCAGGTGTCTCACATCAGAGAGTAATAGTTTAACACACTAGCCCCGTATATCAGGGATGTGGGATCTCCATACTGCTGCCTGTAAAGCCACTCCTAAACGATATCTTATCAACATTGCACTGTAGGTTAAACTAGATCTTATGACCATAGTATATGGTAGTAGAATAGAACATGATGCATATGATATCCCCTACTCCTTCCGTCCCATACAAGCACATACAAGCATCGATAACACAAAATTAGCGCAAACCTGCATCGCTCGACCATCATCGCCTTCCGCTCCGAACCTCAACGTCTTCCTCTTCATCACTCTCCCTTCCCCTTTCTCCACCCCATTCCCCTTCCCTTTCTCCACCACAGTCGCCGCCTTCTCCTCCACCACCCTCTCCACTCTCGTCTCGATCACTAGCGACCTCACACTCTCCCCACTCTCCGCAATCAAATTCGTGATATCACTACCTTCACCACCAGCACCACTCTCCTTCAACTCCAACAGCTTCATCACCGCCGCTGCCGGACTCACGGCCTCCGTCCCTCCGATCCGTTCCAGGGCTTCGATCCTGGCCCTCAGTTGCTGTACCTCGCGGAGCAGGGACTCGCGCTCGGAGTTCCATCGCCGCTCCTCGCGGAGCCAGCGCTGCTATTCTCGGAGCCACAGGGACTCGTTGTGGTTGTGGTCGGAGTCAGCGGTGGCGGAGAGGCGGAGGCGGAAACGAGAGGGAGTGGCAGTGGTGAGGTGGAGGGGAGAGTGTTGGCGGCGGCGATGGTGGTTGTGGTTGCGGCGGCGGTGGTGGAAGATAGGGAGTGTGAGGAGAAGGGATGACATGGAAGGAGGAGAGATTTTTTCGGTGGATTATCGTCTCGTTTTGTGGGGTTTTTCTCTCCCATTCAGATATTTTTATTTTCCTCTTGCCATTTTTCTCTAATCATAGTAGGGTTACATTTTTACTCTCGTCGCATCTCATATTGCAACCAGCAGCTACGGTCCGTCGTAAATCTACAGAATAATTATTTTTAAAAAAATAATAATTATAAATTTAAAAGGGAGTTGAAATGGGATACAAGCCGACCACAGTAACTACAATCCCTTTTTGATTTATATTTTTTTGTCTTGAAAGAAATCATAACATTATCTATTAAATTATAATATTATTACATTTAGAAATTTTTTGTTCATAAAAATATCAAAATAATATATTTTTTATTTTATATCATATCAATTTATTTCACTTTCGTCAATTCATCCTATTTTTTTTTTTCATTTTTTTCATTCACGCAAATCAAATGATAAAATGATCTTTATAATAAAAAAATAATATATATTTAAATTATCGTATCAAGTCAATCGATTGTAATTCTTTAATAAATAAATTACTATTAGTCAGCCTCATCAATTTAAATATGGGATTCCATATGACGATCCATATCATGTGCAAACTAGACATTGGATACTATGATCAGGATTTGTCAAATTAGGTTTTATTAATACAAACAAAAAAAGAAAAATAGAGATATAAAGAATATGATGACAGAGTTAATTAACATAATTGCGTATATCAAAGGGCAGTGGTTAATCCACATGATCAATTCATGTGCTTAGAGACCATGTTGTAATCCATGTTGATCGTATCAAAACATCTTGACTAGTGATTTCAATATCTAATGAAAGAGTGGTTACGTCCCTATACAAATAATATTTGTGTCATATTAAATACATCATTTTTAATTATTATATTATTAATATATATTTTAAGAAGTTTTATTTATCGTTTTAATGATACAAAAAAATTATATCATTAACATCATGTTGAAATATATAATTTAAATTATTATTTATATTTTACGATAATTTTTAAAAAAATAATATTTAATGATCCCAGAATCACATTAGACAATTTCACGATAAATATATTTTTTAAATTATTATAAATAATTGAAAACGTAGGGAGGTTGTGGTACTCCATACTCATCAAACAACAGTTACATCAGAAACCATCAAATCATCAATAGCTCGCACCGGACCTTGTCATAGAAGAATAGCCGAGGCACTTATATTAGTTTCTGTGTCTTTCCGTGGTTATTTTTTTTGTATTTTGTCCGATAATCAGCAAGGTAAAGTCACTTTAGATTAGATTTGTTTCGCAAGTTTGGCACTGGTTGTGTTGACATTGTCATCCTGTCAGACTTACCATCCCCTCCGTCCTATTAATGTTGTACGTGTATTTGTGCAATTAGGTATGGATTGATAAATTTGTGCAACATTCTAGTAGTGTATTTCACGATACGGAATTACAGATTATATTTCTAGATCCGTGTGATGTTTCAACATATTGATTTCTGTATTACGTGCAGCGAAATCCGCAAGTATCAGAAAAGCACGGAGCTGTTTATCGGTAAGCTGTCTTTCCTGCTTCTGGTGCGCGAGAGCAGGCAAGCTTACAAGGTTACAATTAGACAACATGATGACATTTTGTTTATATAATTGATGAAGATGTTACAATAACATAATGACATATTGAGTGATCTTGATTCTTATACTCATCATAACTACATGTATATCTCGGATCACCTCATCTCAAAGACTGATCGATGTTTTTATTTCCGTGAAGGCTGATTTGAGGTTCCAAAGCGATGCTGTTCTTGCACTACAGGAGGAGGCCGAGTCATACCTGGCGGGACTTTTCAAGGACACTAACTTGTACACGATTCATGCGAACAGAGTAACCATCATGCCCAAGGACGTGAAACTCGCTAGTAGCAAGCTAGGGGATCCGTGGTGAAAAGGGCTTGAATATGCATAGATGATGTACTCCATTAGGTAACATCTATCATCACTATTTTTTCACAAATAATTCAAGACGACAGTTTTCATAGATGGAACTTTTTATAAGGGTAATTGTTGCATATTTTGTTGTGTCTGGCTGGCAGAGTTTATCTCGACTTTGCTGTGGTTAAGTATGGTAACCAAGCCGTAACGAGCCCGAGTAGGGGCTGTTCAGGTTAGACTCGTTTATTTGTAAAATTTGTTCAAGCTCGACTTGACATGAGGCGATTTGTCACAAAAAATTTGTTTATGAGGCGATTTGTCAACTCACAAAAATTTTGTTTATGAGGCGATTTGTCAGGTTCGTTTAGGGTTCGACTTACTTGAACTCATCTCGTTTGAATCATTTTAAGACTTTTTTTCACATATAAAAAAATTCACTATTTAACACATATCTTGATGAGGTTTATTCTTATATCTAATGATGTACTATCATCTTGCAACCACCATCGTAGGAATGTACATGATTTACACTAATTGATGTTTCAAGATATTTGTGTAAAACGATTTCTGATCGTCTCATGATGTCAGTCTAAGTTTGTCTCGATAATCGACCTCGTCAAAATGATATACTCACTCCGTTTCATAATATAAACAGTACTTGTCTATTTGAACCGTTCCAAAATATACATAACATATTATATTTAGTAACCTTTCACATAAAAAAAATATCTGAATAATCATAATATATTACAGTACACACATTATCTCCTCCCATAATTGATACAGTAAACTCCACTATCATAAAAAATATATTCTTTCTTCATCAAATTATATACAAATTCAACACACACATAAATCAGCGTATCGAGTTAAACTGTTGCATATTTTATAACAGAGGTGAGTATTTTTTATGGGATGGAGTACTATTTTTTAAAAAGTAAAAAATTATACTTTCTTCGTCCCATATAAATTGCGATGACACGTACTTCAAAACGCTTCGTTCTTATTTTTAGCAATATTCGAAAATTCTTAAATTGGTTCATGATTAAAATTCACAACTTAATCTATCATCAGTGTTTCACAATAATTTTATAAAGAACGATGATTGAACGTACTAAATTAAATCTCGAAGTGTGTGTCATCATAATTAACGTGGGACGGAGGAACATTTTGAATACAATACAGAGATATAATTTAAGCTTGATTTATAATTTGGAGCTCTTTACGTGTCCTTATTGAGTCGAGTCAAGCACGAACTCTTTTTGAGTTAACACGAGCCGAACTGAGCAAACGTAAGCCAAATTTAAACACGAGTCGAACTAAACAAGACTTTGCTTTATTCAAGCTCGTTAATTTATTTAACGAATTTAGTATTTTCTCCGTCCTCGATAAATTACGATACATTATTAAAAATGAACGTCCTATATAAATTATAACATTTTCTAAATTAGTAAGTTTTTGGTGTCAAAATGTTCAAAATATTCTTATTTTTTATCAAATCATTTTTTCTATCATTATTTTTTTTATATCCATTCACAATCCTCATTCTTAATTTTTCTACTTTATCTTACTTTCTTTATATATTCATAATTATTATTCATGCACTCACTGTTTCAACAAGGGATATTGATAAGAAATAGTAAAATTCTTAATAATCGTGACAAATTATGATGGAGAGAAGAGAGGCAGAGAGCCGGGGAGGGGAAGTGCAGAGAGGTGTTTGGTGAGGAGAATTAGTGGAGAAAGGAGGCAGGGAGCAAAGAGATAAGTCTTGGAGTTCCTATTCATATATACACATAAAAACACATTGAGGACTTAAGAGATTTGTTTTAGAGATTATTAAGTCTATGTTTATTATGATATTCTCAATATTTTGAGTGTAGCTCTTTTTTGTATTTTTTTATTTGGTTGGTGGATTCTTCGTCGTCGGCGACCGTCCGTGATTTTTTCCGTAAGGATTTTCACGTAAAAATCTTTTGTCTCAATTTATTTTTGCGTACTCGTTATTGTTTGTGTTTATAATTAATTGATCCATTCGTAACAAATCAAGATATCGTAATTTATATGATATGAAAGGAGTAATATTTTTATTTATATTCAATTCATTTGAACGGACAGTTTTAACGAATTAAGCTCAAGCCGATCGATCTAATTTGCAACCCTTGTTGTGGTTCAGTTTTTCCTCTTTCTTTTTTTTTTTTTTTCTCTCTTTATCGTTGCTTGTATTTCATTTCTGGACGAAGTATTGAAATCCTGGCGTATGCTGCACAAAAACTAAAAGTGTGCCGAGCAATATTTGTCCATATCCCCTATTTCAAAAAGACATCAAACCCTCGATTCCGACCACATAGCTATCCATTCCCCCAACAAACAACCACACCCTTCCTCTTTCTCTCCTCTCCACCTGTGCCTCGGCGATTCCTTGTCCTCCACTCTCCCTTCTCCACCTGTTCCCTCTCCGCTCTCCACTTGCCCCCATCAATTCAAATCCTGCACACCACACCACACCACGCCACACCACGCCACGCACACGCTCCTTGAATGCCCTCACGCAAAACAAGACCCACTCTCAATCCCATCTCCGGCGGCGGCGAAGAAATGGGGAAGTACATGAAGAAATCCAAAACCACCACCACCACCACGGCGACGGCGAATGAGGTGTCGCCGACGTCGTCTCTCGGGGTGAGAACTCGTGCTCGAACCCTAGCTCTCCAACAGCGCCGGCTCCAACAGGGGACCAATTCTTCATCTCCGCCGACGCCGCCGAGTTCGCCCGCGGCGTATCTGCAGCTGAGGAATCGAAGGTTGCTGAAGAGCTTGGTGGCTAGGGATGAAAAAGAGAAGGGTGAGCATGGGGTTTGTTCTGTGCAAAACCCTAACCCTAACCCTAATTCTAACCCTAGCGTGGTGAATTGTGAGTCTGCTGAGGATGCGGGCAACAATGCTGTCGATTGCGAAGGAGGTGAGAATGGAGATGATGGTGTTGGGGCTGCTGCGGCGGAGGCGTGTTTTGGGGAGAACGTGTTGGATTCCGAAGCTAGAGGGAGGTGAGCTCTCTCTCTTCTAGTCGTATTTCTTTCTTTCTTTCTGTTTTGTGTGCTTGGAAACTAGAATCGCATTTAGATGACTGGGTTATCATTTGAGGGGTTTTACTTGTCTGAATTTTCGCGTGTGGTGGCGAATCAGTTTGGTTGTTGTGGTGGCTGTGAGTGCTTATGCATGGTGTTTTAGTTTTCTGAGAGTACTAGTTATGTGCTTGGAGTAGTGATGTTAATTTGTTGTGGATAATTGAAGGTGGTTATTTGTGGATTAGCTTGTTTGATTTAGGCTTTTCAAAGCGTTTTTCGTTTGGTGTCCCGAAATCATCAACACGATCGCTTCAATAGAGCAAGTGGATTGTTAGAAAACGTGTGCGAGCTCTTTTGTACTGAAATTAGGTAGTCATTCCCTCATTCATCATTTAGCAAGCTTGGGGGCTTGATGTTATGCTAGTCAGAGTCTTTAGAGTTCGATTGAGATCTGAGTTTACAGAATTTTTGTTGCTCCACGTCTTTCTTTATCTATGATATTGAATAGGCTGTGCAAGTCATTGCTAGTTATGTTTGGCAATTCTGTTCTTCTTTGTGATATCTTCAATCAATTTCTCTATATCCAGCGCTGGTGCTGCAATGTGTTATTGATCTTTTGCTGGGTGTTGCGAATTGCATAATAGTTTTACATCATTGAGGTTCTTCTCGCGAATTTCTTAAAAGCCCTTCTGCCTCCCCCTGTGTCCAAAGGAAAGTTGTGTGTATTGTTCTTCTTGTTAGGGTTGGAAGGGGGGTAGCATGTTCTACCCTTACACTCAGTGAGCTTGATGCTTTCTTTATTTCACGGTAATCACATTTTTTGTTGAGTGGTTTGTGCAAGATTTGTGTCGTGGCTGGGTTGGAAGTGCAACATGTTGCATAGTTTGTGTGACTTACAAGCCTTATGGTTCTTGTGGTGTGTGTTCTATACATACAATCATTTTGATGCAAAGCTTAATTTGTGAGTGTTGTGGGATTTATTTCTGGATTAAATTCGCTATGAAATCGAGTTATATGTGACCCTGACAAAGTAGCTGGCATATTTATTTATTTTTATTTCTTTCTCGTAATGGCAGAAGTACTAGGGAAAGCACGCCTTGCAGTCTCATAAGGAATCCGGACTCCATCCACACACCAGGATCCACCACTAGGCCCGTCAGCGCAGCAGAGGCAATTAGGAGATCAGAAGGCTCTATGCGGAGGCGCATCCCTACAACTCAGGAAATAGAAGAGTTCTTTGCTGGTCTTGAGAAAGAGCAGCAGAAACAATTCATTGAGAAGTACTATCCATTACGTTCATCTCTGTTTCTCTATGTTCCTTCAATGTCCATTCAATGAGCTAAAGAGAATATCTTTGGTTTAATGTTACAGGTACAACTTTGATCCTGTGAATGATACGCCTCTTCCTGGACGCTTTGAATGGGAGGTATTGTGACAGTAGCGGATTGCCAATCTTCTTTCAGAGTCGACCTATCTTTTAACAGCTGGGGTTACTCAAGGTTCGTGCAGCTGGTGAAAGGCACACCTGTCAGTTTCGGCGTCAACTGGTAATGGGGATGTGTCTATTTACCCATTGCCGTTCTTTACCTGTAAAGAAAGTAGGGCTTTGACAGGTGTAAACTAATTGTCTGTAGCATAGCAGATCAATGAAGGTTACACAACAAATACAATCGAAGAGGTACATTGTCTAACTTAGGAGTTGGGAAGGTGTACTATCTTTAGATGTTAACGTTTGATTAGGACATTAGAACTTAGGTTAGCTCAGGTTGGTACAAAAACTAACTTTAGGTTAATAGCTTTGTGATGTACCGTCTTTCATTTGTCCGCTGCTTCTCTTTGTCTATCCCGATAAACTGTTCTAGATTATCTCAATAAAGGCTTCCCAGAGTCTCCAGTTGCATAACAATCCCCTGCTTGCTTTCATCTCTCTATTGTATTCTTTGGTGATGGGGTGATGAGTATTTGGTCGTGTCTGTTATGGCGGCATGGTTAGCTTGGATTGAGGCTGCACTTTCTTGATGTTAGATGATTATTATCAGAAGCATGTAAAGGAAGTAACAACTTATATTTAGGTTCTCCCTTTGGTTTTCATTTTATTTCTTTGAGCCTGCATCTTTGTATGATACGAGGGACGACCAGATGGCAGTCCAGTAGCAGCTGGGAAGATAACATGATACTGAGCGGTCACAGCAGCAATCAGGCTTCATGGCCATCAATTTTGTGAACACAGGAAAAACTTTGGCTTCGGGTCATTTGGGCGGCGCTTTAACCTGGCCCTGCTAAGAGAAGGAGTTGGGCATCCTTATTTAGATATGGTCTTTGAAGCATTTTGGCTGTATTACGCATAACTGTTCTAGTCCCTCGCTGAGCATCAAAAGTGTTTCCTGATGGGAGTTCTTTTCGTGCTATATTGTCCCTGAAGTAGCATCACACCGATATTGTTCCTGACGCGACATCACAACGTGGTGACCGCCAAGAATCTGATATGCTTGTGGTTACAAAATGGACTAAAGTATCTTTAGTTCCAAATAATGGAGAATCCACGAACGGCGCTTTGGAAGTTCTATTTCATAGAAACGTATTGACGAAAACAAAATGATTCTTGCACAATGCGTTGCGAGAGGAAGAACACAGTGCTGAAGGGACACAAAACATAAGTAACAAGTTCTGTAAATTTTCAAAGCTTGATCTTGACCCAATGGATTCTTTTTCAGTCCGATTTCCTGTAGGTGGCCACGAAGGCAGCAAAAGTCAAGATCACAAGGGGAACAAGGAAGCGGAGAATCTGAATGATGAACGTGGGAGTGTTGTCTTGGTGGTACTGCGGATTCTCCTTTGGGGACTCATCGACTCTCGGCTTTTCAGGGTTGGTCGTGGAATCGGCTTCTCCAATGTAGTAGTCCTTCAACATAGCTTTAGCGCTTTCACTGTGGCCTACGCCCTCGAAATCAACGGTCGCATCTTTCCCTGCACAGGACGAAAGAACAGCAGATAATCTTCGAGCCATGGACAGAAGGCTCCATCAATGATCATGGAACAAACGATAATCTGATTGGTCGTGTATACCTGTCGCAGACAACAATACATCATCACCTCCAGGATGCTCTTCTAAGAACTTCGTCACATCGTACACCTGTTTGTACATCAGATGTTTATCGATTCTGAGATCGAATATGATTATATCAGTGTACGAAAGAGAGAAAAGAGGGTTGTGAGTGTCGAACCTTGCCGTTGATGAGCAGCCAGCAGTCCTTGGGGGAGTTGTGGGCAGAAATCTGTTCGAGGCTAAACTCCTTGTCCATCGATTCAAACAACTCTGAATGATTGATTCAAGTCGTCGTCCTGGTTGCGAGAAACCGTTACCTCGATCTATTACCAAATTCAACAGGTTTTATCACGAGAATATGAAAGATGAAGTGGTAGATGGCTAGTTGGTTGCACTTGCCAAAGAGAAAGAGTTATCACAGAAGTTTAGATAACATGAGCATTATGCCGTGCCTAGTAGCTATCACTAGTGGTCCCTTTTCTTTTTGAGCTGCTAGGTATTGGTGGATTCATAACTATCAAGACTAATGGATGCAAGGAAAGTGAACTTCAATTTCATTTGAGATGATGATGAAAACTTGATGGCTATCGATATGCAAAGCTCACATCCTTGAAAAAACAGATGATTTATATTACAATCGTAACGACCCAAGTTTCCCCTCCAAGACAAGGTCTACGTAGAGATAAAGATATGAACTCTTATCTCTATTCCGGAAAAAAAAGAGACAGGTGGCTTATTGTACGATGAGAACTATCCTGAGCATAAATCCAACAAAGACAATGGCAATAAGACAGCACACCAGGTACACAAGCTGTGTCAGTCTTGAATCTATAATCTCTTGAATTGATGATGGGCTGCCACTATTCTGCTCAGTTCCATCTCCTAACCCTATGCAATATATAGCCATACATCATGTAATAGAACACAAACACTTTTGCATTAAAACTACTTCCACGTTTTAATCCTTTTCTCTTGTGCCCAAATCAGCTCCGCCCAAATGATTGAAGCAATTAAAAAATAATAAAAATAATAAAAATCTTCTCCTCGCATACAAATGAAAGGGAGCTGTCAACGTACATATAAGAGTCTTCGTCATTGGACCAACATGTTTTTATAATGTATCAATCAACATCATACTGATACCATAATCAGATATTTAACCAACAAAATTTGCAGAGCACAGGAGCAAAATCAAGGTTTTTTTCCCTCTTTTGGTCCTAAAAGTGTTCCAAGTGTATCAACTAGTGTATTGAGTCAATGATCTCCGTCTTTCAGTATATGCAATGTTAACCGATATCATATTACTTCTCTGGAGTTACAACTTAAAATCAATTGATAGTAAATGAAAATGAAATGAACTAAGATCTGTATGTGCAGTTGTTATTGTTGAGGTAACTCTTACCCCTGTTGCAATTTGCAGTTAGCTATCCAGCTACAAAGTTCCAAGTATCGATCCGCCAGTCTAACTCCCAGAAACTAGTGTACCGCAACTCAGCTGGCTTGCGTTGTGCAGCCAATGACGGTGTTATATTAATCAAACAACATGAAAGCTTCTGGCAAACCCTTATTGTGTCTGGTATGTTACAAACGATTCGTCAATCCGAAAAAACAGGTTTATGCCTCGGCAATAATAAGCCAGAAATGAATTCTAATTGAATCAGGAATTAAATTACGATTACAGATGTCCGATAGCATCAAACATCAGAGCCAATAAATCCTCTCAGCGCACAGAAGTAAAGCTTCATCTCCCAGAGTCTTGGACGGAAGATGGTGATAACCATGTCTAGTCATTGTTCTTGGATGGGTTCGTCCGCAAACTCAGGACGTTTGTTGCAATTGACATAGAGATTTAAGACCTCAAAAGATCCCTGAAGTGACCTGCACTTCTGATAAATCGACATGCGTCCAATTCCCTACGTTAGCTCCGAAGGGCACCTTCCACTTTACTGGTTCTCAGCTATTGCAATGCAAAGCCACAAGCCTACCGTCTATTTCGTATTGTGTGTCGGCACGCTGAGATAAAATTTAGTGTTTTTGAAGTCATCTAGCAGCGGGTTGTATCCATCCTTTGTTCTTGTCTTTGATGGAAGGCCAAATTGTTCCATGAATGCGGATGTGTCAAGCTACATCATATTATCAATAAACCTTAAGCATATTACCCAAAAGGATAAAAATGGCAATCTATCCGCCCGACACTAGAATTGCAATATAAGAAGAAATGAAATTCCGCTTTTTACTGCCAAGGACATGATCTTGAAGATGCTTCTTGGAAGTTAACTTACTGTAATCATCCGTCTCCTTTTTCCCTGCTTTGATGATTTTTCCAAGAGGGATTTCGTCCACCCTGAGCAATAATGATCAATCCGCTCTAACAGCCAGAAATCAGTAGGAAAGAATATATCAGCATCACCCTGCCAATAGTGAAAGTTATACACGTCAATGGTATCAGCCAAGTTAGTTTCTACTGATATAGGACTTTAAGAATTAGTGAGAAAAAGGATGAATATGGAGGCGTTAACTCTCAAGAACCAAGAAATGAAGATGACATGTGGACATCGAGCAACCATTGAAGACAGTTAAGAAGAAACAAGGATGCTATGACAGATGGTTCACCTCCAACATAGGATAAGGGAGGGAGGCACTGAATTCAGATAATGGTACAAGAGAGTGCATAGGCAGATCATTCAGATGACCAGGAGTCAGGAGTCAAGAATCCTACTTTGACCAAATTTGCATCAATGACAAAGTGTTGCTTCGATATTGAGCAATCATACGGGTAAGCTATAGTTGTAGGCAAAAATTCTATACCGGGATGCTATAAGCAATAAGAACTCTGAGCTAGAGGTAGCAGTTTTTCACCTTTGCATCCAGATAACTATCGTGATCTGAACTGCTGCCATCTTGCTGTATAGTATAAAAGCCAGACATCAAATCAGCAAAACGATGAGTTTAAAAAAATGTGCCAGAGTTAAATCAGCCCTCAGGAGTACGTATTCATAACCTAAAGGAGATTGCAGACACAAAAAATGTAGCATCAAATATATAGATGTTAACACCTTCGATGAAACCAATGGAGCTCTTTCGCCAGGTATTCTCACATCAGGTAGGAAACTGAAATCTGAAGCGATTAGAGACATTTTCGGTAAGGCACCATGCAGCGTGTCCATTAGTTTCTGCAATTCGAATCGAGTTCAAGTTGTTTAGAAATGTCAAGAGTAGCTAAAGACTAAGATTCTCTGCAAGTAACTTGCTGATTTCACAATACCAGACAACCAGTAGGCAACCAACATCTTCGAGGCTTAGGAAAAACTTTAGACCACATCCCCATTGCTAGAGACATGATCCTATTTGGACTTGCACTGGCTTCCATATCCAAGATGTCCATGCAGCGAGCAATAAAAGCATCTTGTACAGGTTTATACAGCTCAGAAGGCGTTAAGCTGTAATCCAGATTATGATTTCAATTAACTAATTAGTCTCTACTAGAGATTCTTCAAGCAATAAAAAAAACTAGGGATTACTCTACCGACCTGTCAGTACGCTTTTCAACCCAAACTTCCTTCCATGGAGAGACTTGATTTTCAGCATAGATAAGGTCATGGGGAAGGTTGTCAAGCACCTGCAAGAGAAAAATATATGCAAAGTTACGACTACTTGTATAGATTTACTATTGGTGTATTTTATGACTCTAGATTGTTAATTCGTGTGTTGCACTGGATGAATAATCCTATCAAAAATAAATAATTTTCATAGAGAAGAAACTTACATATCTATGTCATATTTTGAATTTATTGATTGTTTTAGATAACCAAAACCTGATTCTAACGATACAGTTTTGGCATACAAAACTCAATGGTTTTCTTACTCATTTCACCATGTTTGAAAAATTGATTTAAGTATTACTCCCTCCATTCCACAACACATGCAACATTGTACAATAACTGCACTATTCATTATGTATTTAAAGGGTTATTTTTTACTAATAAATAATCCCTCCGTTCCATATTATAGACAACATATTGACCCGACACGCGGTTTTATGTGTGTATTGAATTTGTATGGAATTTGATGAAGAAAGAATATTTTTTGAGTGTTAGTGGGGTTTACTGTAGCAATGTGAGAGGAGATAGTGGATGCACTGTAATAGATCGTGATTGTTTTGATATTTTTTTATGTGAAAAACTTATTAAATGAGATATATTGCATATATTTTGGGACGGCTCAAATAAACAAGTGTTGCATATAACATGAAACGGAGAAAGTATGATATGAAATTTATTTTGGTTAAAGGTTATAGTACGTAACTTAAATTCTACTTGATATTTCACAATAAATTTATAAAAACATTGTTTGATTGTCATACGGATCATTCGTAACGCGACTAGCTTTATGGTCTATGTGTAAATATTGTATGTTTTGTGAAGCGTAGATAGTACGATTTATATGTATTATTTTATGCTTATATATTAATGTAGTATTCAACCTCGATTATTAGATTGAATTTAAATATTGATTTGAAAAAAATCTAGCATAAAAATTGACTCATACTAAAATAAGAAGACTATCCACTTGAATATTAGATTAGAATATTCATTTTTTAAGAAAAAAATTTTGATTCATTGATTGCATTTCTTATGTTTAATTTTTAACTTTTAATTCTTAATTATTTTTGAAAGTTGAATTTAAAGTTTCTTTTACTTAAAAAAGTCTAGATCAAATATTTCTCTAAAGATTGAAATGAGTTTTTTTTTTTAAAAGAATTATTCCTTAAAATTTCTTAATAAAAAGTTTGGTTTGTTTTGCTTATGTTTTGTAATTTACCTTAAAGTTGAATTTGATGTATTTTAAGTTTAGATAAGTATTTTTACTTTAAAAGTGGAATTAAGCTTTTTACTAATGTTTTTTTTTTAATTTTATAAAACAATAGATGGTTTGCCGTCTATCATCCATATGGTTCGACATGAAAAGGGGCAAGATGGATTAAATATTACATTTCGAGGAAATAGATCGAGCAAGGATTGGCGGCATAGCATCGTTCATGGAGGCTCGAAAGCTCCTTAGGAAGGGAGGCACCGAATTTTAATGTGGGGATACGCAAGTATCGGGACAAAAAAATTGAAAATATACCGATAAATAGAGGGTATCCAGATGTGTTTCCGAAAGAGATTCCAGGATTATCACCTCAGCGAGAGGTAGACTTCTCCATTGACTTAGTTCCCGATACTACACCCATATCACAAGCACTTTATCGGATGATGTCGACAGAGCTTAAGGAGTTAAATTGCTAACTCGAGGAATTGTTGGAGAAAGGATATATCCGACCAAGCGTCTCGTCATGGGGAGGGCCAATATTATTTGTGAAAAAGAACGGGACGATATGACTATATATCGACTACTGAGAACTTAATAAGATGATCATCGAGAACAAGTACCCGTTACCGAGGATCGATGATTTGTTCGATTAGTTACAAGGAGTCAGCGTCTTCTCAAAGATTGATCTTCGCTCGGGGTATCATCAATTACGGATCAAGCCCGACGACATTCCAAAGACAACATTCCGAACTTGATATGGGCATTACGAGTTTGTTGTAATGCCTTTTGGACTTATCAATGCTCCTGTCGTTTTCATGGATCTTATGAACAGGGGGTTCAAGCCCTACCTCGATCGCTTCATCATCTTAACTATCGACAACATCTTAGTGTACTCTAAGTCTGTCAAAGAGCATGAAAATCATTTAAGGACGGTTTTGGGAACGCTGTGAGAGAATCAGTTATACGTCAATCTGAAGAAGTGCGAATTCTGATTGGAAAAAAGATGATGTTTCTGGAGAATATGATCTCGAAGGAGGGCATTCAAGTTGATCAGCAAAAGGTGAAAGCCACTGTCAAATGGCCAACACATAAGACGATACCTGAGCTACGAAATTGAGACAGTGACGGTGTAGTAGATATATGATTCATTTTTAACTTTTGATGCTATGATGCAAAAGACTTGTTATTTCTATTCTTCTCGACACTTATTATTTTATTATGTTTATTTGAGATTACTATTAATAATATTTAGGTAAGACATATAATTATTTGCTATATTTTTTTCACATATATACCTTTGTTGTACCTGTATCCTTGATCTTTTAAAATTATCGTATCCTCATGTCCCGTCGTATCTGTATCGGACACCAGAACTTGTATCAATGCAACATAAGATTTGATTATGTGTCAACGTATTTGAGAGCCCTTTTGTCATCTGGGTCACTGCCTTTTTCATTGTTTGATCTGTTTATGAAAATCAAGATAAGGTTTTCATGTTAGGAATGTGATTCGAGAAAATGATCACTACTTTATGGATTTGGGTTAGTGATTTTTGATGTTGGATCGATGTTGGATTTTGTAGGAAAGGTTAACATCCTCCGCTGAGTGAAGGTATGTGACCTTGTTCGGTGGTTTCCTCTCCTGATCCTCCGACTCGGCTCAAGGCTAAAAAAAATCAATTTCACCGAGCACGATTGTTCTATAATATAAACTCCAAGTTAATGTTGAGCTACCCTATTTTAGTCTCACTCTCTAATGAGTACTGGATTTGCTTGACACTTACCATGGAAATGGACGATGAAGATCGATGATTGCTTTGCATTGGAGTTGAAACGATTGATTGGGGTTTGAGGCGAGAACGAAAAAAGGAGAAACAATTAGACAATAGGAAGCGATGAGTATGGGACGGAAACAAATGATTGTCGTCGTCGCCATCTTCAAGCAACATACAAAAATGACTTTGTTTATCAAAATTTAGTTGTGGGTCTCATGATACGAGTGTGATTAGAGACAATGATCACTACCTGAGTGGTTTTGGTTTAGGGATTTTTGGTGTTTGGTGTTGATTTTTGTGGGAAAGGTTGAAACTTGTTGATAGGACTCACTAGATCTGATGGAACTACAAAGTTGATTTTTGAAAAAGGAAGTTTTCATTTTGAGTTAATAAATGTGATTTTTGTTTTGATATTACTTTGCCTTTGAGAGTCTTGGGTAACTTTTTTTTTTTTTTTTTTTTGAGGTGAAAAAAAAAACCATGATTTGTAAATCAACTGCTCTATTTTCAATATCTTGACACAGGTTTTTTGAGGAGTTAGCAAGATGACAAGATGACAAGATGAAAAGGAACTAGCGAAATGGAAAATGAAGATATCTTTTCTCAATGGAGAACGCGGAGGAGCGAAACCCCATTCAAGGTCCATGATAAAAAAAACAAATGGCAAGACTTTCTTTTTCTTTGCCTTGTATGATAAACAAATTAGTTGGGTTTGAAGATTGTTGTTACATGGAGGGTTATGCGATGAGAGCATATAGACCTTGAGAACAAGCATGATAATGACAGTGAATTCGCTAGCATGATGCTTGCGGTATATTTTACTTTTATATTTTTTTGTTTGTGTACTAATTGAGTAATCGAAGCTTTCACCATGAGGAGTATATAATAGGAGTTACAAATAGTATATATATATATTGATTTCTTTTGATTATATACAAGATGGGTGTTGGATCAAACGCATTCTACTGTAAAGTATGAATACATAGGAGGTCCATTGTTGGTAAAGAAAAAAAGCTTGGAATTTGTGCGCACTAAATTTCCTTTGACGTTGTTTACTTAAGAGGTTACACTAAAGAAAACTCACTCTTCACATCTCAACAAAATGAACAAAACATCCTTCTTCGTTTTGAGAAATGATATTAGTTAAGGGGAAACATTGTTTTCAATTGACTACTTTTCTGAGAAAGATGATGGTATGAGTATCAAATATAAATAAGCTGGCGAGTTTCTTCTTCATAAAAGAATTGTTCATATTCGAGTGGTGGTAAATGTAAGTGGTTTCACTACACATTGTTTTTCTCTTTCATTATAATACTGACCCGTACGTTGTATGAGGTAAAAACTCATTATAAACAAGTAATAATAAAGTTCTTAATGACAAATATGCTTATGTCATGCAAAAGATTTCAATTGTTTACCGTAAAC
>JAOVYX010001714.1:0-12404 GCA_035668315.1 Drosera spatulata | reverse complement strand
TCGCTAAATTATGTTTTAGAGACGGATCCGTCGCTAAAAACATAATTTAGCGACGAGGTTTTTAGCGACGGACTGTTTCCGTCGCTAAAATACATTAGCGACGGATGTTTTTGTTTTAGCGACGGAAAAATTCCGTAGCTAAAACGAAGAATTTTTGTAGTGTAAATATTTCTCCGACCGTCACAGTGGGATTTTACGAGCAATTCCGATGAATTTTCCTGAAACTTATCATTCCTACTGTTTGCGACATCTAGTTGACAAATTCAAGAAGGAGGTAATTATGTTATTTATTGAAGTTGTAAATACTGCATCTTGTTGATTTTATAGTGAAAGTTAGTGAACATTTACAATCAATAATTTTTAGTGAATTTTACATCTAAATTCTAACAGTATATAATCAACAACTTACAGTATAAAATTTTCAAGTTACAGTAAAAAAAAATTAAGAAACCTATTCTTATCTTCAACTGTATTTGTCGTAAATAATTTACAACTTGTTCTTATTTTTATAGATTATGACAAAGTATCCCATGAAGAACAAAAAACACTGATGCGGCGTCTTCAAAGCAGCTACATATGCAATGGCCATCGATATATTTCATAGCAATATCAATAAGATCGTTGGTGAGATGGAGCAATCTATATATTTCATAAGGGATTCGCATAAGGAGTGTTGGGCAAATGCATTATTTTCGGGTTGTCGATGGGGCATAATAACAAACAATCTGACGGAAAGTTTCAATAGTTTGGTAAGAGGTGCCCGTTATCTTCCGATCACAGCAATGGTTGATCATATTCGTGTGTAAATCATGACACTCATGTAAGAAAGAAGGGAAACCACTTTTGAGGGATCTATAGTGTGTGTACTAAACTAACAAAGAAGATGAGTGATGCTTACAAGGCAAGCCGTGGATTAGCCATTCATCCTGCAAGTGCTTGCATATTTGAAGTGGTTGATAAACAATCAACTCATGCAGTGGACTTGAATGCCCATACATGCAGTTGTCGAGAATGACAAGTGAACGGTATTCCTTGTAAGCATGCTTGTGCTTGCATTGAAAAAAAAAAAAGGGGGGGGGGGGGGACATTATGTGATTATTGACATAAATACTTCACCATTAAGAGTCACAAGAACACTTACAAGGAGATAATGAATCCTATGTCTAATCAACTACAATTGGAAGTGATGCCTTATATCCAGATTCGACCATTCGATGTTGAAGCACAGCCTGGTCACCAGAGAACAAGACGAACACCTTCACAGGTTGAGACACGCCCGATCAAATGTGGACATTGTAAGCATTTTGATCATAACATGAGGACATGCCAAAATCACATTAGAGGCGAATGATGAAGACACGTCGAGACTTTCTTTGTTTGAGATTTGTTATGTTTAAGACATTCTTTGTTTGAGACTTATTATGCTTAAAACTTTCTATGTTTGAAACTTGTTATGTTTAAGATGTTATGTGTTTGAGACTTGTTATGTTTAAGACTTTCTATGTTTGAGACTTGTTATGTTTAAGACTTTATGAGTTTGAGACTTGTTAAATGTATAAGACTTGTTAAATTAAACTTACATTATAAAATTAGCCAAATACACCATAGAATTATATATGGAAATGTATGGCTTGTGCTGATTTAAAAAATCAATCAACATGGTTGATTTATACAATAAATTTCATTTTTTGTACTACAAGTTCAAAATTTTATATTGTAAGTTGATAAATGTATACTTTCAGATTTTATTATATTTATAACTAAAATCTGTACGTATATATTAAACAACTTACAGTATAAAAGTTTCAAATTAGTGTAAAAATTAAAACTTACAGTATAAAAGTAATTTTTAACATATTTGTCCAATAGATTCTAACAGTTCACAATAAAAAACTTACAGTAAAAAATTTCAAGTTGTAGCATTAAAATGCCAAGTTTTTTAGTAAAGAGCAATAACTTGTTGTTGGATCATACGAGACCATGCAAAGCAATAACATGAGACCAGTCATCAATTCATATTTCAATTACCTCATCAACACTTTTCTCAATAACATGTTGTTAGATCATATGAGACCATGTAACACAATAACATGAGACGATTTATCAAATCATATTTCAATCACCTAATCAACACTTTTCTCAATAACATGTAGTTAGGTCATTGGTAAAGAGCAATAACATGTTGGATCAACGAGACCATGTAAAGCAATAATATGAGGCCATCATCAAATCGTATTTCAATCACCCAATCACTAGTTACAATGAGATTATGAGTGAATTAGGTCATGTCTGATCATTTGAAGTTTAAAATCATGCAAGTGCTATATGTTAGAGCATTAAGAACTATTTTTATGTTTGAGTGGATTAGACAAATACATTGACAAGAAACGTAATTGAACTGCATTACACATGATACAACCTGCAGTGCAAAAATAACAGCTTGTATTATAGAAGTTACAACCTATAGTATGAAGCTTGTTATCTGAAGTGAAAAATATGACGAGCTTAAATTAGAACCAGTAGTACACAAGTTACAACCTACAGTATGCATATTGTTCTTCAAAATACAAAACCCTTGGAACCAACTGAAGCCAAATGACGAGGCCACAATGATACTAATCTTTCTCCACATTGTTCTTTAAAGCAATGATAGCTTCTTTCATTCCCTCCTTCACAACAAAGTGCTCATCCCGAATAATGATAAGTGCAATCTCAGCACGTATCAAACTAATATCGATGGTTTTTTCATGTGAGAAAGACTCGTTGAGCAAATAGTGAGCCCATAAGCACACAAAAACACCACAGTTGTGACCATCTGTTTGTTGTCGATAATCACCGTCATGCTCAAGGTTGAATCCATATTTCAGTTGATAGACTATATTGACATAGTCTACAAGGAATCTCGTCTGCACAAGTTTCAACAAGTCATATATAAAAATTAAGTTCAATCCTAAACCCTTTAAATAAAAGGAATAAACCATACCACTTGACTAGCCAAACCTCTTGCTGTTGTCGACCTACACGAATTGTAGTGGTAAAATTTCTGTGCTTCTACATCGAGCACTAAAAAAGATCAATGATGTCTAATCGCGTGATGCAACGGATATAGCATGTAGCGTGCCGATAAAAACTCATTCTTACTGACATTAGCCATCCAAATCCTCTAACAAAGCAGGACCAGTTCTTTTATGGTATTGAACTTCTTCATATTGTAACGAGCCTTGCTATCCTTCAATGCTTTTGCAATCGAACCCTATAAAAGAAACCTATATTTATCAACAAACATACTGAATATAATCTAGGATTCATACAAAATGGAGATGTGAGGCATACATACCATAACCTCAGTTCGCCAAACAAAACTGTTTTTGTCCTTAGTCACGATTGCTAAATAGGTATTTATTATGTCATCATCCAGGGGTTGGTCATGCAACGGCTTTCATATTGGTCTTTCTGTAACGTAAGACCAGCACTTACAATTTGGATAATCCCAAATTATTTTGCTGCAGTAGATAAAAAAACAACAATTCGTCAATTAAATAACTTACAACCACAGAAATTGCAACAATGTCAATTATACTTACTCCGTCTCGGATTGAGTAATCAAACATTGCAGTGTTAATCTATCTTCTTCGTCAAGACGCTCACGACTAGAGACCTTCTTGGAACCCTTGTACAACTTCACACTGCATTGGCGCTTCTGAGGTGTGATCCTACCATATGACTGTCGTTTCTTTCTTTTCATTCCGTCAGTTCTTTGCTTAACAAGTTCAATTATTCTTGGGTCATCATTTGCCTGCTCTTTCTCTTTGGTCTCTACCTTATGGTCGTGGTCAACATAGTCTTCTTTATCCCCTTTCTCCTCATCGCACTCTTTATTTTCTTTCTCTTCTTTCCCCTTTAGCTCTTCTTTATCATCTTGTTTCACAATTCCATCAAACTTTACACTCTCAGGCTCAGCATCCAACCTCTACGTTTTCTTCCTCCGCTGTTCCACCAACCTTTGCTTTGTCTACATCAACACTTTTCTCAAAACCCTTTGCATCACTTTCTTCACCACTTTCATCAAACTTTGCATTCTCTATATTAAAACCGTAACCAAACTTTGAATTATATGCATAACTTTCAAAATCATGGCCTTCGCTTGATTCGGTAGTAGATCTCATCCCTTTCAGTCGGTCCTTAACATCAAGCACATCATTTCTTAGCTTAACAATATGACAAACAAGGTCCTGCGATGTTACATCATGTCAATATGTAGAAACAGTATATGGATAATGACATCATGTATAGAACAAGAACTATATAGTACTGCTATTACCTGGTCATCCTTTAAAAATATATTTTCGTCCTTGCTTGGAGTAAAGACAACAATCTGTGAAGCCGTAACTCTCGAAAACAACTTCAGTGTGGACTTGGCATCATAAGGGGCTTTTTTCTCCTCCCATCTATAAAGCCATGGGACACATCCCACCTTTGTAAGATTCAATATAATACCCTCTAGATGCTCATACATCCAAACCTATACATCAAATTTCAACATTAAGAAACCTTCACTATAGACATTTAACAAGTTATTTTTAGAACATCTAGAATCAATATTTGAATCTTCAGTATATACTTTTCAAGTTACAGTATGTGTCAACAAATAGTCAGTGTAACAAGGCCAGAAACAAAAAAGCCTACTTACCAACAAAGCAATAGGACATCCATCAAAGTAGTTTCCTGAGCCCTTCATCTACATATGATTAGATATGCACTCGACAAGAAAGTCAAAAGAAGCTTGTCCTCATGCAAATTGTCCTATTTTCTCTACATTGTTAACATAGGCGAACAACGAGCGATGCGTGCTCATCAAACTTTTCTGAAAGAGCACACAGTTACAACCAACAACACAAACACTCTCACAAAATATGAGGCATTCTTTTCGTCCTTGGAACCACCAAGTTCAAGAAGTTTTTCACTGAGATGCGTTCTATCTGCATTCATCCCCTTCTTTTCAAACAACTCAACATAACAGTTACTCACATACTTACTCCTCATGTTGATTTTGAATCCATAGTTGGGCAAACCAACAATCACCGCAATATGCTCACTCTTTAACTCTATCGGTGTATCATCAATTCCAATGCGAATCTCAAGAGGATGGAACTAAAATTTAGATATAATTACTTACAGTCGAGGGGTACTTACAAGAATTCTCGGGCAATCAAGAAAGTGAAGGAAAGGTGTTTGCTTCAACCTTGACATGCACAGATCTGAGATAATTTTCTTAACCTGGACCATCATATTATGGAGATGTGATGGAGAGCAACGACTTTGAAGCTCCAATTTCTTCTTTTCAATTTTGCAAGCTTTCTTCTCAGATCTCTTGTTATCAGGAACATCATCTTTCTTGCTCTTCATTCTCTTCGACCTCCGAGGCTGACTGACATCCGAAGATGTGTCATTTTTCGTTTCTTGCATTTGGCCTCTCTTCATCTTGTCTAGAAAAAGAACCAAACAAGAATAGATAAAACTCGATCATGCATGCATAAATCCACAAAATTGACAACCAAAACTTGAATTATTGACCCAAAAAAAAAAAAAAAACATAGATTTACTAACATAATTTACCTCAATTCCATGCAATGTGGCTTGATACTTGGCAAATTGCGGGGTCAAATCTAGGGACACGAATAAAAGCAGATTCATGAACTAAAGACGAGGGCAACAATGAACGAAGACGACCGGGCGATGAACCGCCGCCGTTGTCGATAACGAACTAAAGATGAGGATGAGGACGACGACAATGAACCCATTTGTGGTTTGATCGAAAAGAGTTAGAATGATGAAAGGTTCTTTTGATCGAATATGATAAATAATCGTTTGATGGAAAACGTTTGAGGAAGAAGAGAATGTTTGAAGAGGAAGAAAAAAATGGTTGAATGCCAATTTGAATAGATTATGCTAGTAAGCTTCCCGAAGAGCGGGATTAATTTTCAAAACAAAAAGGAAAGGAATAAAATCAAATGTTCACAAATCACACAAAAATAAAACTTTTTAAAAACAATCTGAGAAAAATAATAAGATATACTTTAAAGGAAAAAAAAGGGGTGATACTTCATGGTAATTAACTTAGATAGGTTGTATTTCTAGGTTATTTTTCCTAAAAACAAAACTATTTAATAAACGTTTGGAATTGTTACAACGTTTAAATTTTCCCATTTTATATCATATCATCTTTACTAGTATTAATTTTTTTTTCTCATTGTATCACCCATATTTTTTTATTTATCATACTCTTTACTCCCTCTGTCCCAATTTACATACAACCGTTTGAACCGACACTAGATTTTATATATGTAGTTTTAATTTTTATGAAATTTGATGAAAATTGAATTTTTTTTAGAGACAGTAGAGTTCATTGTAACAATTGGGAGAGGAGGTAGTGGTTTTCTTGTAACAAAACATCATTGAATTATGTATTTAGATTAAAAATTTGTTAAAGAAAGGAAAGGTTACAGGTTAAAAATATCTAAGTGCAACTGGAATGGACGCAGAAGGGGCTCTTCTTCCAATAGCCTTTGCGGTTGTAAGTGCGAAAAATAACGAAAATTGGGATTGGTTCTGTGGGCATTAATGAATGGCTTTATCACCCTTGAATGGTGGAGGTTGGTATCGATATACATTTTTCTCCGACTGTCAGTGGGATTTTATGAGCAATTCCGATATATTTTCCTGAAGCTTATCATTCCTACTGCTTATGACATCTACTTGACAACTTCAAGAAGGAGGTAAGTATGTTAATTATTGAAGTTGCAAATACCGTACCTTGTTGATTTTATATTGGAGGTTGATAAAATTATACTGAAAGTTGGTGAACATTTACAATCAATAACTTTTAGTAAAGTTTGCATCTAAATTCTGACAGTATACAATCAACAACTTACAGTATAAAATTTTCAAATTACAGTAAAAAACTTTAAAGAAACCTATTCTTATTTTCAACTGTATTTGTCGTAAATAATTTACAATCTGTTTTTATTTTTATAGATTATGACAAAGTATCCCATGAAGAACAAAAACACACTGGTGCGACGTCTTCAAAGCAGCTGCATATGCAATGACCATCGATATATTTCATAGCAATATCAATAAGATCGTTGGTGAGATGGAGCAATCTATACATTTCATAAGGGATTCACATCCGGAGTGTTGAGCAAATGCATTATTTCCTCTCAAAATCGAACCTTCAATCTGTATTCTCTATTCTCGAATTCATCAACTTAACCAAACAACTATATTATTGTCCTCTTGTTTAATTGTGAGATGTGTTTATAACATATAATTTAGAAAGAAAAATAAATCAGAATTTTATTTGGTGAATGAGAGATCATTACAAGTGAACGGAATTAGAATTTTACAGAATATATCAAACATTTTGTTCATTAAAATCTCCATCTGCTCCATTATTCGATTTATGTGGAAGGGGAAAATCACGTGTATGATTGCATATTAGAACGTTAGATCTTCATTGAGTTTAGGGAAATTTGTGGAATTCCATGGGATGAGCGACCAAAGGCTGAAGGAAAAAAGAAGAGACCTATGCTATCTCAATTTGTAATTATTCAAAACTTGAAGGGTTTTTTAACATTCTTTCCTTGCATCCGTTAATTTTGACGGGCATAAGCACTAGTAGATAAAATGAGGAATGTAAATTAATTTGAGAGGTCACAATGTAGTTATGAAGATTTGAGTTTTTTTTTCTGTTTTTTAGTAAATGTTCAAGATTATAAGTGTTATTTTGTAAAAAAAATTCCTATTAATTAGCAAGAGTGAGAAGATAGATATGGCTTACTATGTTTGTTTTCCGAAAAAGAATATCTTGTATAGGAAAACAGAAGTGAATGGAACCATACCTGATTTTTGTAGTAGCGCAGACAAGCCTTCAACAGTTACTAACATAGCAAAAAGTGCAACTCTGAAGAACACTTTCTGTCTCATCTGATCGTTCTTCTTCTCAATTTCAGCATCCCCTGAGTCATCTGCTGGAAAATTCAAGTTCAGAATGCTTTTTTGGGATTTTATCACATCTAATTTGGCTCCTCTCCAGCTATGTCTGAGGCCCTTAATACTGATGTTATTGATCCCAAGTGTAAGAGAGTGCAGCTTGTTCAGCTCTCGTTTGCTGATGATTTAGTCATATTCTCTAAGGGGAATGTACGTTCTATTGAATGCATCAAAAAAGTCCTTGAGCATTTTGTTGTTGTTTCTTGATTGAGGATGAATAAAGAGAAAACTGCCCTTTTTGTGGTGGTATATCTTACGAGGATAGCCTTGCTTTTGGCTAACATACTGGAATGTAATTTGGGTACTTGGCTCGTCCGTTACCTTGGTATCCCCTTGTCCTCCAAGAGACTTTGTATCTCTCAGTATAAGCCGTTGATTGATCGCATTCTTGGTAGGATATTGAGCTGGAAGGCCAAGCTTCTTAGCTATTCTGGAAGATTACTTCTTATTAAATCCATTATGATCAGTATATAGATGTACTGGAGCCAAATTGTTCCTTTTCCTATTGGTGTCCTTGATGAGATTGAACGGATTCTTCGTACTTATTTATGGACTGGCAATGTCTTGAATACATGAAAAGCCTTGGTTTCTTTGGACCAAGTGTGTTTGCCTTTCAAATGTGGAGGTTTAGGCATAAAGCACCTTACTTATTCAACTGAAGCATTACTATGCAAGCAAATCTAAGCTGTCCAGATAAAAGCAAGTCGCCTATGGGTACATTGGGTTCATGCATATCACTTAAAACGTGTGCCTCTTCAGTGCTACAGGGAGAAAATGATGGATTTTTTGCTCTGGAAGGCTCTTGTTAGTACTAAAGAAAAGCATTTTGATGTTATTGCTTCCTATCTGCAGTTCAGTGTCAAGAAGATGTATGAGGAGATTCATGGTAGACCTGCGATGCTTAAATGGTGTAAGGTCATATGGTCAACTGATTTTATGCCTAGGCATGTATTTATCTTTTGGCTGGTTGCATTGAACAGAATTCGTGCAAGGGAGTGATTGTGTAAGAAGGGCATAATTCATGAAAATCATTATGGGTTGTGCAATCAAGCAGTACAATCTTGTGACCATCTCGTTTATTGCTGTGAGTATAAAAAAGAGGCCCTTATGCCTTTGTTGCAGAATTTAAAAATGGGACCTTGTCGTGCTGTGGGAGTTATGGCTGGATTGGTTCTTGAAAGTCACTTGAGGCAAAAGAAACAAAGCGAAGGAGAAGGCCAGTGGCTATTGTGGGACCATCTCGTTTGTTTTGATATGATAATATTGACCCATCTGATGTATTGGGTAGGCTAGCTCTTATTTGAGTATGAGCTTTAGCTGTGTACGGATGCTGCTAAACTCTTATGTATCTGCTTTCGATGGATTGAATAAAATTTTACTGTTTATGGCAAAAAAAAAACTGATAAAAAGATCTAATGTTGTTTTGAGCTAAAAAAATATACATCGCGAATATTATTAGGACAAAAATAAGGACATACAACGGTCAAAAAGAAAGAAAGAAAAACCCTTCAGCTCACCTAAGACAACTCTCACTTCCCTCGACTCACTCCACATCATCCTTCTCTGACCTCTCCCCACCTCCTGCCTCCTGTGGCGGTGCTGCATTGTCTCCTCGCTCTCATCCTTCTCTCACAAGGTAAATCTCAACCCTCTTCTTGTTTTAAGGTTTAGGATTCATAGGAACAATGGTTCAAGATCTTGCCTTGAAGGATTGCTTTTTGGTTGACGGATTTCGGGGGCTATTAGAGTTTGTAACATTGTGGATGTTCAACGCTGATATAGGCAGTGATGTGGTGGTGAAGGATGGTGATGATGGCGCCGAGTGGGGCGATATACCCTTGTTCTCCTGGTCGATTCGACGCCTGTGGTGTTTGGAATAAGTATTGGGTTCACGGTTCAAGTAATGTGTTGTGAATTGTGATGCTGATAATTTTCTTTCGGGTCTTCTGTGACTAGATCGAGCATTTGATGGTGCTGGATTAGGTATGACCGAGAAATTGATCAAAAAGGTCGTATCGTGTTGCCGGTGGTGGCACTGGGTATGCAGTAGGTGTATGCATTGTCCATGTTTTCAGACACAAATGGGTTGTTCGCTAGAAGGGAGGTGCCGTGATATGAGTAATTTACTGGGTCCTTCTATCATGCATGTGAACATTTCATAGTGTTAGCTACTTAGCTTCCAACGTAGTGTCAAATCCTTAACTTTCTTGTATCTTGTTTTCTCAACATTTTCTAATCCTGGACTAGCCACGGCGATTGGCTAGATGAGTGGCGCAAATGTTTGATTCATATGTTGTTTATGTAGAGAGGATGGATTAGAAAATTTCCGAAAATGTATTGTGGTTTTAGCATGTATGTGACTATCTGTAGCTTAAGTATCTGTGGTTGTCCTCTTTGTTTCCGCTATGGTTGAATGTGTGCTTCATCAATTTTGTGTTATTTTTGTGTCTTCATCGCCTTTAGGTCAACTCAGGAATCATATTGTTGTAGCTCATTTCAACAATCCTTTGAGAAATGTAATACAAGGAGTACATCTAGAAATTTAAGATTCACCAAGGCAATAAGGCTTTGGCTGAGGTTCATGATGCCATCCAATCCCTCCACTTTTCTACTGTAAACAAGGTTTGGAGACACTCTCTACCATTTTTAGGGCGCCTGGATGTCTTGGAGAATAGGTGATACCTTGATAACCATGCTAGGGATTTTCATCGGAGTGTTGTGGATGAGATATATGGTTTTGAGAATTTTGGGGGCAATGATGCAATGATTTTATTGTTAAGATTAAGGACCATTATCTACTTTTTTCGGTAAAGATGTGTCAAGTGTTCTACAAGAGTAAACCATACCATCTATGATTTTTGTTGGTGAACTTTCTTTCTTTATCTTGATAAAGACTCGTTTGACTCCTTTATGGTTAATCATTGCTGAAAGGGTTTAGGGTCAGTGTGTGCGAAGAGTTAATTGTTGTTGAAAGTGCTCGGTGTTGGCTAGAAGGGTTTCATAGGAGGATGCGGATTTTAGTCTTGGAATTTACTTCAATTTGCTGCGATTGTGTGTATCCTATCTACCATGCATGACTTGATCTGCCCGTTATTAGTTGATTCGATTTCATACTGTTGTTTTGATTTTCTCTCAACAACTTTGCTGCTTCAAACCTGTGTTGGTTCTTGTCCTTCTTGTTTATTTATCAAAATGTTTTTTTGTCAGATAAAAACCCCAAAATGAGTGGGATCTACGATTACGAGAAGTTGTATCCCAACATTGATGAGTTTTTTTTAAAGAATATATGTTTATCTATCCAATTTCGATCCTAACATCGTATTTGTTTCATGCAGACTTTTGAGGACTTCAAGAATCATCAAAATACCGCCCCCTTTGAGATTGATATGACAAAGATAGAGCGTATAACACCTACCTTGAGAACGTTCGTTCGACTAGGTTTACGACAACTGAAATCAATTCATGATGCTGGATTTTGCTTTGACAAAGTTAGTGAAACCACGACTATGGATGTCAAAGGAGTATCATATGCGTCAAGGATAAGCCTCCCAAAAGATTCTTCACAATGGCTCGAAGAAAAGGTTGACGATCTAAAACAGTTCAGAAATCTTGTGTGGATTATTATCGAAGGAGATAAACTTGCAATTTCGAAGACGAGTTTGGTATTCGAAGAGGTCGATTGCTTTTTGAGTAGTCTATATTGGCACAATTTGGACAAGGAAGGTTCCCTGCTGTTTATTTACTATGCTCCAACCGAGCGAAGAGTCACAGTATGATAACAAAGTTGAATGAGGTCAGGAATTGCAATTTATCCTTGTTTGATACGTACTGCACTTTCCTGGAGCAAACACCAGGTTATCTACCAACGAAGCTATACAATTGGATTTGATTGTGAAGAAACAAATGGATCTAAAGCGTGTTTATCTTCATGGCTATACTGTATGCGGAAAGAAAGCATCGGTTATTCGGTTCTTGTACAACTTTGAAAAACACGGTGCCGATCCGAGGTATAGTGGAGAAGCTATGAAACTGGAATACGTGGAGAACATCAGATATGAATACTTTCCTTCTGCACTGTCATGGATCATGTTAGAGGTTTTCTACCACATCGTGGTTAATAACACAGTCAAAGATAGCCAGAAAGCCGACCTTGAGCTGCTTTGGACAGGAGCATGTGCCCCGACCGAGCTTTCGAAGCTGGACTATCATGTGTAGTCTCTATTAAGGTAACATTTCTCTTCTTTCCTACAATCGAGATTATGATTTAGCAGGGTAGATGCCTTATCTCTTTGTCTCTTAAGTTTGAAAATTGCTTGCTGTAGAATGTTAAGAACCAATATAGTACTAGCAAT
>JAOVYX010001713.1:0-12405 GCA_035668315.1 Drosera spatulata | reverse complement strand
TGCAGATTTCATTTGTTGAATTCCTTTGGAGGTTTTGACACAGATTTACTCGAAGATGTGTTCATGACTCTATAGGTATATTCTATAATCCGTTATAATCGCTTGCCTTAATTGGTTGTGTATGTGCAAATATTTGTTCTGTTTCTTTTTCTGTGAGAGGCACAAGCTGTGTATTTTAGTGGATCGCGTGTGCCCTCTTCATTAGT
The DNA here is from genome assembly GCA_035668315.1 of Drosera spatulata. NCBI lineage: Eukaryota > Viridiplantae > Streptophyta > Magnoliopsida > Caryophyllales > Droseraceae > Drosera > Drosera spatulata. The sequence continues at coordinate 12,199 of JAOVYX010001713.1, read as the reverse complement.
CTCTTCATTAGTCTCTTGTGAGATTTGTTCGTATTCGAGCCCATTTGTCTTCACAATAACCAAGTTGTGCTACTACTGCCCTGAATCCAAAGTGACCGTCAGCTCGAACATCGATGATGCGGGAAACATAGCGAAGAAAATCCTGTAGTAGTCGTTCAGTGTAAGGACCAACGTTGGGTTGAGTACAGATTGCTGGTGTCCGGGAAATAGATGATCCCCTTCCATGTCTTCCCTTTCCTCGAGATGGAGTAGATCCCTTAGAAGATATTTTCAAGAATGAAGGAATACGTTGTGAACTGCGCTCCTCTTTACCTATCGGTCGACCTTTGTGTTATGTGTTGTATGAGGCGACTCGAATTGTGCTTTGAGTTGGATCCGCCATATCAATAATCTTCTCTATCATATGTTCTCGCATATTTGGTTCCAGGCCTTGCAATAACTCAAGAAATTGAGATGCTCTATCTTATGGTACTCCATCATTGTAAGAAGGGATTCGATGCATAGACAAGTTTTGCCAATGAGGATGAATAGTAGATAATGGAATCGGGATAGATAGATTTCGATATCGTGCAAGGTCATTCATACATGGCAATCCATGTATAGACTTGAAAGAGCAACGACAGTTACCAAAAAGTTCAGGGGAAGCTTCACAAGATATGATAGCTGGTGATGTATTCTCTCCAATGCTTGTAAGGAAATACGACATCGTACCTATTCATAAATTAATGACACAAACCGAAAAATTCAAGGGAAGTTTAGCATAATTATGATAAATTTTCTACAATTTTTATAAGAAAAAACGATATTATACCTGATTGTAAATTGAATTTGATTATGCCTTGGAATGTTAAGTGACTTTTGGAATGACTTCTGAATTTTTTCAAATTGGATCCTCAGCATCTTGTCAATTTTTTTAGACGATATTTGTAGTGACGACATTGTATCTCCAAAATAAAATTTCAGCCTTGAATATGAAGATTCGGCTCTATATAAAGGAAAAAAACTATAAGAAAAATTACATTATATGGAAATAAATTTAAATTTAAATGATTATATCATACCTCTTATTTGAATTGTTGCCCACATGCATATACTGATTTATTCATGCCGCAATGAAACGTTCTTTATATGACGATGATCATGTCTCTCAAAGATAATCAATGACTTGTTGATATTCTTTGAAGTCCTCACACAATGTATGCCATTTTCTTTGATAAGATGATGGCGTCAATGAATGTATAAGGGAGTGCCATGACGCTAGAAAGTCTTCCCATTGTGTGCGAAGAATAGGACTACATTTCTTCATCACACACTGATTTATGTGCCAAATACAAAGCATATGATTTGTCATGGGGAAACATATATCGATAGCATTCAGTAACGTTATATCTCGATCAGTAACAAACACTGAAGGGAATTCGGCTTCCTTTTCAATCATCCATTTCTTCATGGTGGACAAAACCCAAGTGAGTCGTTCGTTATGTTAATTACGAAGATAAGCGAACATAAGTGAATAGGTTTCCTGGGTTGAGGTGATGCCGACGACCTCTAATAAGGGCATACGATATTAATTGGTCTTATATGTGGCATCGATAGTCAAGACAGATGAAAAACTGACAGACAACTCAAGATTCGTGGGATGGACCCGTAGAATATCAGTGACTTCATTTATATCAGGGTGTGACCGATAATCGTACAATACTTTCTTTTGTTGTAGTTGACTCAAAACGCACACCATAGGGGTTAACCCACCTCGTTCAGATTTCTTATGTAAGGCAATTGCGTTGTATATGCTTAGAAAAAGTAGTGTTTTGGGTTCTTTTTGTTTCAAAATAGAGATTATTTCTCGAGGTATTGTGCTATCACACATTTCGACAACAAAATCTACTTCGTGTGGTTTTAACTTAGAAGGAAATTCATATCCTTCGAAATGTGATGCAGGGTAATGATTATGAAAATCGCAAACGACCTTTAACCCACACTTGACGCCATCTGGAGTTTGTGGTACACCCCGTAACTCAAAAGGCAATCACATTTTTAGTACCTGTATTCCATTATAAGGATTGAGCTTCGATCAAATTTCGTGAAGGTTTGTATTTTCCTCCTCTTTCACAAACATCTTGACAACTTATTACCTCTTAATATGTTGGAATTTATAATAACCACGACTATGCCAGTCGAGACCTACGTTTTGTGTTCATCATAACATTGCTTCTCTACTTTCAAAAATCAGTAAAATTGTGATGAATAACATATAAATACGACATTATCAAACATAACAAATGTCTATTAGGTGACAATGCTTATGAAGTAACAAACCTGATCGGTGATAAATTCTGATGTATAATTACGACGAGTAGGAGAGACGCTAGATGCACCATGAAAATCAGTCCCAATGGACCTACTATCGGAAAATGAAGAGTTAAAATTGTTCATGTTTTGAAAATACAGTGGATGAAGCACAATGAGATTATGTTATTATAGTTGGATGAGGTAAAATGAGTTATGAAGAAATGCATGAAAGCAAAGTAGTATATATATAGGTAAGTAAGTGTAAGAAAGAAAATGAAAAATCAAAAGAAAATGATGGAATCTGAAAAAAATGACAAGACTAATTTTTGAAAAGTAAAACAAAATCAGAATCTAAAAAAGTTGAACGATTCTAAAAAAGTTGAAAAGACAATACAGGATGAAATCTGAAAAAAATGACAAGACTAATCTCTGAAAAGTAAGACAGAATCAAAACCTTGAAAAGTTAAACGAATCTAAAAAAGATAAAAAGACAATACAGGATGGAATTTAAAAAAGATGACGAGACAATTCTTTGAATAATGTTGACGGAATCAGAATATAATAAAGATAAGGAAATATGAAAAAGATGACAAGAGAAAAAAGATGAAAGAATCTAAAAACATATCATAAGATGAGAATATTTATAAGTTAAAATAAATGAGAAAAATATTACCAAAAACTTAGAAAAATAACAAATTTTATATTAAATGTTTTATATATATCATATTCTCACATTTTTAATTTTTATATTTTTTTTTCATTTTAAAATTTAATTAACTTATTTATTTTATAATCATACTAGTTTGATTTTAATTTTAATCTTATGTTTATATATATTTCACTTTTTAAATTTTTTACTTGACTTTTTTTTTATAATGTGTTATTTATTTGTGTTTAAATTATATTATTTTAATAAATAATAAAATATAAAAATAAGGGATAATATGTGTATGTGTGTGTATGCGAATGTATGGGGTTGAGTGGGGCGGGTTGCGTTGTGTTGTTTGGTGGCTGCTAATGATGGGGTGTGTTGGAGTGGGGTTGGGTGAATAGATGGGAGGGTTGAAGTGTGTGATGGACTTTTCATTCTGGGGGGTGAGTAGGGAAGAGAGGGGGGTGATTAGCAATTTACATATGTATTGGTGAAGTTGGCTCATTTATTAAGAATAAGCAGTGCGGTTGCTACTGATTGGGATTTCTTTTGAGGAGGGACCTTTTATATGGCTCTAGTATCTCCCATGTTATGTGTAAGACATCAAATATCGACCGATTAATATTCACGATATATATAATAGAATAAATAATGTTAGACAAGTTGAAAATCCAATAATTAGCCCCATCAAAACATTGCTCAACGTAAGACCCATTATGAATTATGATCCATAAAATCAATCAAAAACCAAAAATGAAATAAAGGAATCAATTCAAATGAAATAAATCAAAAAAATAAAATATTAACAACAACCCACGATTTGCTGATCTTTTGCTTTCCTCACGATCATCTCCCGCTCATCTGTCGAACAACCCATTACATCACAACTAATCTCATATTATCCACTTCTCTATGCTTCTTATCACCCTCTCATACACCACCATAAATCCCCATAGACATCTTCCATTCAGATCATCAAATCTGAGCATCGCACCGACATTGTCTTTGAAGTTTCTCACATCAAATACACACATCAAAGCAAAGAGACTCCATCCTTGAACTGAAGAGCTCACCTACAACAACTATCTACGAAACTCAGGCGATGAAATCAGCCCCATTGCGGCTTCGCTTCCGATAGTGGTAGAATCTGTAGACGATGATTCCTGGACTTCCCTGCATTCCGAGGACGTGCAATCGATGGCTCTGCAGCCTCAAGCAAGGAGGATGACAGTTCATCATCCGAGGGCGACAGTTGACGCCTCGATGAGAAAAGCGAGAAAGAATGAAGAACGAACAAATCTTCACTTCATTGATTTACAGAATGTACATCAAGATATTTATATTCAAACAAATCTCAAGGTAAAATACAAAACAGAAAAACAGATAAGCCCATTAACATAGCGGGTTGTTCCATAATCCACGATCTTCTGCTTGTTATGAATCTCCTATTCTTATGCCTCATGGATAGCAATAGAAGAAGTAATGTTCATTAACATTCAGTGGAACAAGGAGTACTCACTGACTTTGCATCAAGCATATTTGCTCTTTGCAGAAGTTCACGTGTGAACTTTGATTGGTGTAGTAGCATGCCTCTGGTTGCCGGCAAGACGTCGACGTTGAAAAATAGTGGAGTGTCCCTAAATCTTTAATAGAGAACTTTTGTTGCAGAAGTTGGAGAAGCTTGTCGAGTGGAGCTTGAGGAGAGCCAGTAATAATTATATCATCGACATAAACTAATAAGAACATACTATAGCTTGACCAATGAAAAACGAACAATGAAGAATCAGCTGCAGAAATTATGAATCCAAGGGACACAAGGATCATACTTAAGCGATGCCATGCCCGCGAAGCCTGCTTAAGACCATAGAGCGAACGTTTGAGTCTACATACATAATCTGGTTTGCTAGCATCTTGAAATCCAGGAGTTTGCTGTTAACTTAATTATTTATTAAGTTACATAATGTGATCCTAGTTTTATTTTTTTATGGATAAAGTCAAACAACCATCCATAATCCTATATCTTTCAAATGTTAAATGATAACTGCTTTCTATTTTTACGTAATTATTTTGATGGCAGGTAGTAAGTATAGAAGAGATGAGATATAGGTCTAGATTAAGCATTCTCATACAGTAAAACACACCATCTAAATTGAGAGTGAGATTAGCTTAGTAGTGCCCATCAAGCAGACGACGATTCAGACGAAGTTTACTTGAACAATAATGACAGGAGGTACGATCTATACGCTTTCGTCTTGAGTTTTATTAGATCCAAATTTCTAACATTTGGTATCAGAGCAACCTCTATGCCGTATTGTTTAGTTGTCGATTCTGGGATCTTGCATAATGGTTTGCGTAATGATTAAATCGAATTGTTGGAGGGCTGTTTGCATATTAAAAAGAGAAAACTTGACTTTCAAATCAAGTTATGTTTGGCTGCAAAATTGTTAGCCGTGGCAAAATGATACCTTCATGACCGTGTCAACACCAAACTCGATCCTCCGCTGTAGCATGTCAGCCCACATTTTGCTCTTTTTTAGGGGTAGTTCCCAAGTTGAAATTGAAATGCCTTTTGAGATTTAAAGTGGTCTAATTTTAATGGATGAGTCATACAGTTTGGACTATTATGATAAATGGACCTTTCAAAATATTTAAATGTCTTGTGATCTATAATTATTTTAATTAATTAGGGATTAACCACAACATCTCTTATTAATTAAAATAAATATTAAGTATTTTGAGATCATCTTTGGCTAACGACATTGAGTGTGATTATTTATATTAATATAATGAATTTTACCTCATAGGGATTTCTATTATATTAATATATTTAATTAGGATGTTATAACATATTATTGTCTTAATTTGTCCACAGATATTAAGAAAAGAATACAATCTGTTAATTTCATCATTCAGTACTATGAATCTATTTAAATTAGAAGTTTAACCCACATGCAATTTTAGGTTATATGATTAATATTGTTTTCATGATTTATATTGGATAAATCATGATTTTGTGTTTTATTTGTCTAAAATTAGTAAGCATGTGTGTGTTATGCAGATTTACAACCTGTGAATTTCTCCGATTTTAAAATTGATGTTCCGAACTTAAAGGTGATAATTATAAAGTTTGGAATGATATGATTCTTCTATAATTGGGGTGCATGGATATGAATTATGCTATCAGGAAAGATGAACCACCTGTGGTTACAGATGCTAGCACTCCAGCTCAAGTGACTCTTTATGAACAGTGGGAGCGGTCTAACCGCCTATGTGTTATGACCATAAAGACCAAATTATCTGCTACCATTTGTGGTTCTGTTGAGCAGCATACTGAGGTGAAAGACTTACTCGAGGCGATTGATTCGTAGTTTGAGTCTTTAGAAAAGGCTCATGCCATAACCCTAATTATGACGTTTGCGTCCTTAACGCTCACTGGTGTGAAAGGTGTGCACGAGCACATCATGAAGATGAGGGACACTGTGCCTCAGTTGAAGAACCTTGAGGTTGAGATTCCTGATACTTTTCTTGAGTATTACATTTTAAACACTCTTCCCTAACAACATGCACCTTTCAAGATCTCCTACAATACACACAAAAGTCAATGGTCAATTAATGAGCTTATGACTATGTGTGTGCAAGAGGAGCAAATGTTGCTTATGGAGTACGGGGAAAGTACTCGCTTGACAACACAAGAAAATACTAAGGAGTAAGGCAAGAAAAAAGGAAAAGGTAAACTATCTGCCCAAACTGATATTAAGAAATAATCCAAGTGCTTCTTTTATAGAAAGAAAGGACATCTGAAAAAGAATTGTGCCAAGTACAAGGCCTGACTCGAGAAGAAAGATAATCTAATCTCATATGTTTGTTATGAATCTAATATGGCTGATGTTGGTCATAACACTTGGTGGATTGCTTCAGGTACTACAATCTATATTTTCAATTCCTTGGAGGGCTTTCAAAGCCACAGAAAACTAGTGGGAAGTGAGCAAAGCATCTACTCCATTAATAAGACGTCTTCGCAAGTTGAAGCTATTGGGACTAGATAGTGGTTATGTTTTGTACTTGGAAAAGATCTTTTATGTACCAAATTTCTCTAGAAACTTGTTTTCGATATCAAGACTTGTACCTTTGGATTATTCCTTTAATTTCTCAGATTCGATATTCAGTTTATCGTTCAAATATGATGTAATTGGAAATGGTATTTTGTCTGATGGTCTTTATCATTTAAACTTACCAAACAATGCCTTTTAAGATGCGATGCATCTCATGATAACGCTGGTATAAAACAAAGTGTTGTGAATGAGGATTTCTCTATGTTATGACATCGAAGATTAGGACATATCTCTATTGATCGAGTTAAACGATTACTAAATAATGGAGTTCTCAGTACTTTGGATTTTACTGATTTTGATATTTGTGTGGATTGGATTAAGGGAAAGCAAACCAACATGTATAAGAAAGGTGCCAAGAGGAGTACAGACATATTAGAGATCATACATACGGATATTTATAGTCCCGACATGGACTCGCATAGTCGAAAGTACTTTATCTCATTTATTTGTATCTCTACTTGCTTCATAATAAGAATGAAGCTTTGGATGCTTTTAAAATATTTAAAAATGAAATGGAGAAACAATGCGGAAAGCAAATTAAGATAGTGAGGTCAGATCGAGGTGAAGAGTACTATGATAGATATACCGAAGATGGATAAGCACCTGGTTCGTTTGCAAAGTTTCTTCAAGAGCATGAGATTGTTGTCCAATACACCATGGCGGGGTCTTCAGACCAAAATGGTGTTGCAGAAAGAAGAAATAGGACCTTATTGAATATGGTGAGGAGTATGCTTAGTAGCTCTAAACTTCCTAAGTTCTTGTGGACTAAAGCGCTGAAGATGGCTGTGTACATATTAAATCGAGTTCCAATCAAGGCCGTTACTAAAACGCCATTTGAGTTATTTAAAGGTTAGAAATCGAGTTTACGACATGTGCGTGTTTGGGGATGTCCGTCAGAAGTGAGAGTGTATAATCCATAGGAAAAGAAGTTAGATCCAAGGACTATAAGTGGATATTCATTGGATATGTTGAGAAGTCCAAGGGTTACAGATTTCATTATCCATCTCATACAACTGGAATTATGGAATCAAGAAATGCTAAGTTTCTTGAGTATGACTTGATTAGTGGGAGCGATCAATCTTCAGGAATAATCCCTGTGAAAGATTATACAGAAGCTCAACCATCCACTTCAAGTACTAGATTGATTGTTATCCACAACACCCCTTCAGTTACATTGGCTATTGAACAACCAATCATTGAAGTTCCATTATTTGCTGATATCGATATGGTAGATCCACCTGCTCAGCATCTAGATGAAGATGTTGAGCAGCTTTTTGCTCAACAACTAGTAGAAGATGTTGAGGAACCAGTTGCTTAAGATGTTCCTCAAGAGCGTCCTCAAGAACAAGTTGATGCAACATTAAGAAGATCTACTAGAATAACGAAATCAGTAATTTCTAGTGATTTTGTTATGTATCTACAAGAGTGTGACTATGATATTATCGCTGAGACTGATCCTGAAACGTTTGTTGACGTCATGAGTAGCACTGAATCCACTCTGTGATATAATGCCATGAAGGACGAGATGAATTCTATGGCTTCAAATAATGTTTGGGATTTGCTAGAGTTGCCTGACGGTGCTAAAGCCATTGGTTGTAAATTGGTCTTTAAAACCAAGAGAGACTCATTGAACAATATTGAGAGATACAAAGCCAGACTTCTTGTCAAAGGATTTACTCAAAAGGAGAAAATCGATTACAACGAGACATTTGCTCCCTTTTCTAAGAAAGATTCCCTACGTATTATTTTGGCATTGCTTGCTCGTTTTGACATGGAATTATATCAAATGGATGTAAAAATAGTGTTCCTTAATGAAGATCTAGAGGAAGAGGTTTATATGAAACAACCTGAAGGATTCTCCTCTAGTGAAGGTGAGCATTGAGTATGCAAACTCAAGAAATCTATATATGGATTGAAACAAGCATCCCGCCAATAGTATTTAAAATTTTATGATGTTATCTCTTCATTCGGTGTTGTTGAGAACATCAAGAATGACTGCATATACCAGAAGGTCAGTGGGAGTAAGATTTGTTTCCTTGTGCTATATGTAGATGACATATTACTTGTATCTAATGACAAGGGACTACTATATGAAGTGAAACAGTTTCTCTCAAGAATTTTGATATGAAAGATATGGGTAATGCCTCTTATGTCATTGACATTAAAATTTATAGAGATAGACCTCACAGTGTTTTAGGACTATCTCAACAAACCTATCTCAATAAAGTTTTAGAGAGATGTCGGATGAAAAACTGTTCATCGGGCATAGCACCTATTGTGAAGGGTAATAGGTTCAGTTTGAATCAATGCCCTAAAAGTGAGTTCGAAAGGAAACAAATGGACAACATTCCATATGCTTCTGCTATTGGAAGCTTGATATATGCTCAGGTCTGCACTCGACCTGACATCGGTTTTGCGATAGGAATGTTGGGACGTCATCATAGTAATCCAGGTATAGATTATTGGAGAGCTGCTATGAAGGTGATGCGGTACCTTCAGGGCACTAAGGATTACATGCTTACATATAGACGAACTGGAAGTTTGGATGTAACTGGCTATGCAGATTCAAATTTTACTGGTTATGTTGATTCTCGTAAATCAACATCTGGATATGTTTTCTACTTGCAGGCGGAGATGTTTCATGAAAGAGTGCTAAATAGTCTTTGGTTGCTACTTCCACTATGGAGGCTGAGTTCATAACTTGTTTTGAGGCATCCTCACATGGTGTGTGGTTGAAGGGTTTCATATCTGGCCTGAGACTTGTTGATTCTGTTGTTAGGCCAATTAAGATCTTTTGTGACAATTCAGCTGCAATATTCTTTGTTAAGAATAGCAAGTCGAGCTATCAAAGCAAAGTTATCGATGTAAAGTACTTAACATTTAAAGGTCATGTCAAGGATAAGATAATGGTCATTGAGCATATCCCCACTGAATTGATGTTAGCAGATCCTTTTACTAAAGGCATGCCACCAAGGAGTTATAAAGATCTTGTATCTAGGATGGGACTTGGTCCTATCATGTGATTGTCGTTGTAATGATAATGATTATGAAATTCTTATTCAGTTTTGTTGTTCTCCTTCAATTGTGTACACTTTTGGTTTTTTGAGAATAACAATACCCGTTTTGTTTTGGAATAAATATTTGGGTTTATTCATTAAGTTGTGTATCATTTTTAAGGATGGACATTAAAGGATATGGTGCATCGTGATACATAGAAGGTATTACTCGCTCGTAGAGGACATATCGTCATGATTCATGTATTTTATTTCTTTCTAAGTATGTGTGCTCATGGATTCAGGGTTTAATGACTTGTGTGATGAAAAACGTACGATCAAATGGAAGAATGTTAACTTAATTATTTATTAAGTTACATAATGTGATCTTAGTTTTATTTCCTTTTGGATAAAATCAAATAACTACCCATGATCCTATATCTTTCAAATGTCCAATTATAACTGCTCTGTTTTTACGTAACTATTTTGATGGCAAGCAGTAAATATAGAAGAGATGGGATATGGGTCTAGGTTAAGCATTCTCCTACAGTAAAACACAGCATCAAAATTAAGAGTGAGATTACGTTAGTAGTGCCCATCAAGCAAACTACGATTCAGAAGAAGATTACTTGAACAATAATGGCAGGAGGTACGATCTATACGTTTCCGTATTCAGTTTTATTATTTCCAAATTTCTAACAGTTGCTCCATAAAAACAAGTTCTGGGATATGCCCATGTAAGAAGGCATTCGAGACATCCAATTGACGAATAGGCCACTTGCGTGAGAATGCAACAGCAAAGGTGGCGCGAATTGTGACCGGTTTGACAACCGAACTGAAGGTTTTCGTATAATCGATCCTTTCTTGTTGATGAAATTCTTAGGCCACCAAGCGAGCCTTATAGCGCTCCAAAGTACCATCAGATCGTAGTTTGATACGATAAACTAATTTACATCCAAAGGGTCGAATGCCGGGCGGACAAAGAACAAGTTCCCAAGTATCATTGGAAATGAGGGCAGTGTACTCTGCCGTCATTGCCACACGCCACTGAAGGTCTCGTGATGTTTCACTATGAGAAGTGGGTTCAATAGCTTACGGGATAGAGACGATGAGGGCAATAGTATGATTATTGTTGAAGACACGACGACTTGTAGTGCCATCTTAGAGATGAGTGATCATCTGTGGCGTTGAGACAAGAGGAGTTTGAGATGATGCGGCTGGTGATGAAGTACCTAGGAGAGAGGATCTGGGCCAGTACTTGGTGTAGGAGATGAAGACATGGCCGATGACGAGGCGATATGCTCCGATGCATGTCTGTTATTGGTGTATTGTGGAGAGAGGGGTTGGACTATGCTTTCTGGTGGTGTTGGCATAGGATTAGTTGGCAGATATGGCAAGCTGGGAACAGAGGCCGATGTAGAAGGAAAAGTAATTGGCAAGGGGAGATGCGCATGGATATTTGGTGGGGATTCTGTTTGATTGTTTTGAGAATTGTTGAAATTTTTGTGATATGAAAAATAATCTTCCTGAAAAATAGCATCCGGAACAATAAAAAAAATTTTGGTTTCGAAAGAATAACAATGGCATTCTTTATAGTTTGATGGATACCAAAAAATACACATAATTGAGATTTTGGTGCTAATCTGTGAGAAGGATATGGACGAAGATTTGGGCTGCATATCCAAAAACTTTGAGATGTGAAATTTGTGATGACGTGATAAAAAGAACGTCCCAAGATGAGCCCTTGCCAATGACACTAGAGGGTAGAAGATTAATGAGGTATATAGCTGTTTCAAATACGAAATCCTAAAATTGAAGCGGAAGAGTTGATTGAGAAAGTAGAGTAAGACCCGTTTCTACGAGTTGACAATGCTTTCTTTCAACAGTTTCATCTTGGAAAAAAGAATATGGACAAGATATACGCTGATGGATGTCATGTTTTGCTAAATAATCACAGAAAGCAATTGATAAAAACTCAGGTGAATCATCACATTGAATATTTTTGATTTTGTGGTTGAGCTAATTTTCGACAAATTTGTGAAATTTCAAGAATATTTCATAAAGTTGGGATATTGTAGAAAAACAGTAAAACCACATGAAACGTGAATAGTACAACCTCAAGAGGAGCAGATGCTCTAGAATAAGTTGTG
>JAOVYX010001712.1:0-12405 GCA_035668315.1 Drosera spatulata | reverse complement strand
ACCTTGAATCCAACTAGATGAACCGTGAGCACGGTTCAAGACATTCCTTGTGCAAGCCAATCGTCTCAACTGGCTCGACGAGCGCCCATCAATCCTGTCTATCTCCATTTAACTCTGTTTGTCATGCTTCTCAATGCATACACTCTACATAAGAAAAGAAAGATATTTCTGTTGAACCTAATGTGTTTTGATGATAACAAATAGGTGTGCACTAATAATATTTTGAGTTTATATGTGTGCAGGTGCACATTTAGGTTAAAAGTTTGAAGGAACGCATGGAGTTTTTTAATCAAGCATGGATGGATCCGAAGGTTTTTATATTGCAACCAAAGCAACCTGAAGATCATGGATTGAAGCTTGGTCAAAGATTGAGGTGGTGAGTTCAAGTAAAGGACCTCAAGAATCAAGAAATAGCAACTCATGAAGAACGCAAGATCTAGTTGATGCATTTGAAGATCTACAGTCTAGATATTTGTAAAAAAAAAAAAAAAAAAATGAGATACGACATCTTATCCTATAATTGAATTATTGAGCACTTAGGGTCATGAAAAACATGGTTTTTGAAGAGCCGTCTCTTAGGTCTGTAATCCTTTCTGTTATGAAACCCTGATTTTTCGAATCTTTAATCTCTGAAAGATATTTTCTGTTTTTACTTGCATATCTTTAGTGAGGAAAAATATCTTTTTCAGAGTGATGAATAGTGGACAATTTTAGGAAAATTTGTTTTGACAAAATGGATGAAAATATTCCAAAAACTAAGAAGACGAGTAAAAAATCTGTTTTGACTGATTTCTTTATATCTTCCACGATCATCCATGTCTCCCTAGTTTGTAGCTACAGAAAAATTATTTAACAAACACTGAGAATGTTTTTTAAACTCGTTGAATCACAAAGAGCTTGAGGAGGGTAAAAGTTGAGTGTTTTCGAACAAGTGTTTTTAACTTTAATCTTGATGATTCGAAGGAGGTATGAATTCAATCCAAAGTAGTAATATTCCAGAAAGTTACGAACATTTGATAATAATCGTAATCTCTAATTTTTCATCTCCTAGCTCCCCTAGTGGATTATGTGTAACTGTGTAAGTTCAACGGTTACTAGACAATTACGGATAAACAAAAAACAAAAAACCTACTTATAAGGTTTGTTACAATAGAAAGCCAAAATACTCGCACCTAGATGAATATAACATGCATGTTAATATTGTAGTGGATCTCTAATGAGGGTTTAGTCATTGTAACGAGCGAGAAATCCATTTTCTAATCATTAAGAACATTACAAGCAAAATAAGATAGCAAAATCAGACAAAACCAAAACCAAAAGGAGCACATATCTACTATCACAAGAAAACATAAAACAATAATCAAATGAAATAGCACATTCACACCAAGTAACAACCCTCATCATCACACCATCAAAAAAAAAAAAAAAAAAACCCAACCATTCACCACTAGTCATTTTAGGATGATGTTTGAAACGAGCCTCTATGTCTTAAAGGGTTAATCCTTCCACTTCTGCATCACCTCATGTACGTGAGTTGTGGTCTCAGATTGTTGTTCTTTGCAGCCACTTTTCCTCCAGAGGTTGTGAAATTCTTGGAATCTAAGAACTTGATGGTTCGTCACATTGCAGAAGCAAGAGCACAAGCCGACCCTTTGCAGCATCAAGTTGAACTCCCAGAAGTAAAACTAAAGGATCTTCAAGCTAACCATGCCACCAACCCTTCACCACCACCACTTCCACCACCGCCATCACAGCCCTGTTAGATTAAGCCCTAAGAAATTGGTAATAAACAAAACAGCTCCTAAGAAACCACTAAGGCAGTAAAGGATCTCATCCAAAGGACAGAAGGCACTACAAAAATCTACATATATTTGAGGCATCATTTCCTTCAAGAACCATACTTGTCTACCAGGGCACCATAAATCCGACAACCCATCTCGCTTTCCGCACACCCGAGCACCAAAACATGGTTCAAAAACGAGAATTCGATATAAATCCACGTTCGAACAATCATTCCCTCTATATTGCACCCAATGATCATCCACCACACACAATCAATACAGAAATCAAACACTAAACTCAAATACACGAACCCGACAACCACGAAATCAGAGGCTGTCCAAGAATTGCACAATAAAACCAAAAATTTCCCTCAAACAAAATCACCACAAACCCATTAGTCAATTCCCCAAACAACTCAAATTTACCCCAATTCCCATCTCCCCACACAAAATCCGCAAGCCAAAACCCCCCAAAAACACCCCACAATTCCAAACCTTTACCTTAGAAATTTGAGATAAGTCGGCGGCAGACTCCTGCGGTGACAGCGGACTCAGGACTCGACGGCGACGGTGGACTCCGACGGTGACGGCGGCCTCGGGAGCGGAGGCAGACTCGGGACAACTTTTCTATCATAAAATACACACAAAAAAATAAAAAAAATAACTGATTCTGTGACAAAATTCGTCGACAAATTATTCATTTTTCATAAATTGAATTTTTTTTCATGGTTAAACATACTTTTTTTAAGATACGGTGATTAACTAAGATTTGTTATAACATAGATAGTGAATAATGAATTTTAATTTTTATTACATTACTAAGGTATATTTTGTAAAATTAATTTTAATGTTATAAAAACAATGTAAGGAAATAAAGAAAAATATCTAAAATCATCACACATAACAAATAATGGATTTTAATATTACAAATAATACACCAATGATGATACCAAAACATATGTAAAGTATAAAAAAGTAAAGACTCAAGTTTTCACATGAACGAAAGAGCTCAAATTATATCAGGTATACATTATGTGACGAAACCCGTCGCAAATATGTTGACATATTTAAAGCTCAAAATTTTAAATGAAAATTTGAGATTTTGAATTCAAATTTTTGAAATAATTGATTTTGCAACGAATTCCGTCGTAAATATTTTATCAAATGATATTTAAAATTCATCATTTTTATCATATTGCGACGAAAACCATCCAAAACTTTTTGGAACTTTTTTTAAAAAATTTAATTTTGAATGTAAACTTGAGAATTTGAATTAAAAATTTTAGAAAAATCAAGTTACGTCGCCTTTTTTATTTTGGAAAAAATAAAATTTTTAGATAAATAATAAATATTTATTTCAATTACTTAAAAATATAAAATAATGCATTCTACGTAGTTTTACGACGGTTTCCGTCGCAACTTGTTATTAATAGGTTATAAAAATTGACTTTTAATGAAATTTCATTTAATATAAATTATCTAAGGAATTTAAAATAAAAAAAATATTTTTCAGACGGATGTCAATGTAAATGTTTTGAATTTTTTTTTTTGAAGTTGAATATTTAATGAAAATTTGATTAAATATATTAATAATATAAATTTAAAAAAAGTGACCTAACTTATGCGATGGAATCTGTTGCTAATTTCGAAATTTTTGCGACGATCGTTGGCTTTTCTGTCGCCTTGGAAATTTTTTTATTTTGATTTTACAGTATGTTTTATTGCGACAGAATCCTTTGCGTTTTTATAAAATTTGAGACGGATTATTTCCGTCTTAAATTTTATCCGTCACTAATTTAATGTTTTTTTGTAGTGAGGGTTGAAACCTTGAGTCAGTAGAGTGTAAATTTAAAAATCAATAGAGTGCAAATATACTGTTTTTGAACTTCAGGTCAAAAGGGTATACTAAAACAGTAGAGTGAGGTTCAGAATGCACAGGATGGAGCAAGTCATGTGATCAGGATAGAAGGTTCCTTACTGATAGCTAATTGTTCTTCTGTCAAGCAGATCAACAGAGTGAAACAGCCGAGCTAAGTGCAGGACAAAAATTCTGTATTATAATGACAGTTTTAACAAGCTGGATTAATCTCAGATCGTTTTCAAGAGCATTGAAAGTCGGCTTTTGGACACTTTTTGATTGAGGTTGACTGATTCAGTGAAAAAAAAATCAGGACAGCTCTAAGGAATCACTTCATTGAAGGTATTTAGTGTGTAGACTGCACCAATTGAATACTCTGTAAGAAGATTAAGGGTGAATCAAAAGTCCCAATCATGGTGAAAAACCTTTTAATTGGTTACACTGACCATTAAGGGAAGAATTGACTTATACTTTAGAATTCAATTGAACTCTGATGTCAGAACCACTTTAAATTTTGTGTGTCTTTATATTTTTTTGTACTTATTTTACCATTGATAATTCTGACTTGGAAAATTGTGATAAATCTTTAAGTATAAAATATTACATAGTTAAGAAAAAACAACTTCTGATACTTCGTAGAACATCACTCTACTGAATCAACGGAGTCATTTTACTACTGACAGTAGAGTGAAATGAAAGACTTTTGAATCCAAGAAAAACAGGATTAGGCTATTCAAGACTCCATTCCAACCCCAACCACTCCTAGGCTTATCATAGCAACTTCATTTCTTATTTATCATGGTTTAGGTTAGACGCCCATTAGAATTTTTAGATCGATATTCGACCACAATCTTTTCTGATAGGGATGGTGAAACTGTTATTTCATTCATGTTGGTTGTCTGTTTAGGTACCACAGTGATTAGCAATTTGTAACATCGACAGTTCCTCTCATGTTAATGATTCCAAAGGGGGAAGATAAATAATTGGTTGAAAACCATCTTGTCATGTTTATGTTTCTGTAATTCGTATCTTATTAGTATCTTATCTGCTCTTTGGTTTTTTTCGTTAATCATACTTAATGGTTTGTATATCTTACTGAGTTTAATAACTGGGAATTAGTCTATTATTTTTGTTGGCCAACATTTTCTTTTCATAGTCAAAAAGAGAAATATTGTTTAACCCTAACTATTTTGAGGACGAGATACCAAATAGAGACCAACTTTTATATCTACTGATGATCTGCTTCAATGTTAAGTACAGGATTGAAGACACAATATAGAAGTGTTGTTGCAATGGTCTTCACTTATGTCATAAAATGGAAGGATCAATCCTCTAATCTCATGGAGTTTTGGTAAAACAGTTTTCTTAGTTTTGAAACATTTTTGTGAAAATCAATTTTGAAACTTCCTGAACGGGCTTGTTAGCAACGTAAGTAGTTAAAAACTATTTATACCAAAGTACGATTTGGAGATTAAAAAAAACTTTTATTTAGATTTTGGAAAATCAACCTGATCAAGTTTTGAAAAGAAATCATTTTGGAGAAGAAATCGCCTTAAGCAATAATTTTTCATAACTTTGAGATTTGAGGATTAAAAAATGTGAACTATAACTTTCCAAAGAGGAGATGAAATATTTTGAAATATTTCATTCAATGCTGCTTATATAAAGTGGAGAATCAAACATATAAAAGCAAACTCATGTGAGAGAAACATTGAGTTCGAACAACAATAACACACAAAAATCTCTCCTACATTCTAACCATGCTGAAGAAGAATTTATCCAGGAACGAAGTGCTAAAACAAGATTTTCATCAGACAGAAAACGAAAGATTTAGTTGTTGTTGAAGGGCCAATCCTAGGTTTAGAACAGGCTGCTTGTGAAGGTTCTAAGATTGAAAGAATAAATCCTTTAAAGTGAATTAAGGTTTAAGCACATCTACTAGTGTGTTGGTTTTACTAATCTAAGGCCGTTATCTGGTTGTAAGGTAATAGATATCTCTTATAGGCTTTGGACTGAGTAATGTAAGTGAGAAAGATAGGTGTACTACTGAATAAGTCATAGTGCAAAGGTTTTTGAAAAATCCCATTGGATACTGGACGTAACTCTCTTGTTATAGTTTTGACATCCTCGTGACGCTTAGCCTCATTTTCGCTTTTGTTTACTTGCTTCATAAAATAAATAAAAAAATCATCTCAACTACAAAAAGATCAACGAAAAATAACAATATTTTAAATACTCAATCCTCCCTCCTCCCCTCCCCCAGTATTTCTCTATAAACTAATACTTAGGGCTTGTTTGAGTCCATCGAACGTTTTGTCAAGTTTGAACACTAATCTGGAAACGATTTATCATCATATTCAGGGGGTTGTTCAACATAAACATCTTTCTTTAGATTTCCATTTAGAAAGACACTTTTGACATCCATTTTATACAGCTTGAAATTCTTGTGTGTAGTATAGTTAATTAGCATCCTAATAGTTTTAAACAACAGGAGCAAATGTCTCTTCATAGTCAATCCCTTCTTCTTGACTATAACATTTGATGACTAATCTTACTTTGTTTTAAGTATAATACCATTATCATTCAGTTTGTTTCTAAAAACCCATTTAGTTTCTATGACAGGATGATTAGTTGGACTAGGATATAGATGCCACACATTGCTTCTTTTAAACTAGTATATTTCATCTTGCATAGCACAAACCCAATCATGATAATTTAAGGCTTCTTTGTAATCATGGGATTCAACCTGTGACAGAATATAGAAAAAGCACAAAAATTTTGAGGAGATTTCTTTGACCTTGTTTGAACTCCAGTGGTCAGGTCACCTATGATTCTTTGTTGAGGATTGCCATTCTGAAATCTCTAGGTTTTTATCATCAAGGGTGCATTAGAAGGTTGATACATCTTGTTCTTCATCTAGGGACTCACCAACTCTTCGTTTGATTAATTCAATCTCAAAGTCAGCATCCTGCGCATCATTTTTAGTAAGATTGGTTTCATCAAAGATAACATGAATGAATACTCTTTTCAATCATGTTGGTTCTTTTGTTATAAACTTTATATGTTTTGGATCCTTGTGAATAACCTACAAACACAGCTTCATCATTTCTACCATCAAACTTTCCTAGGTTATCTTTGTCATTGTTTAGCATAAAGCATTTACAACCAAATTTTTTAGGTGAGCAATGTTAGGTATTTTACCATTCACCAATTCATATGGAGTTTTCTTCACGATAGGTCTAATGAGGGCCCTATTCATGATATCACAAGCTGCATTAACAGCTTTAGCCCAAAAACTTCTTGATAGGTTTCAGTCCAATAGCATTATCCTTAGTATCTTCTCTAAGACCCGGTTCTTCCTCTCCACCACTTCATTTTGTTGTGGAATCATTGGTTCTGAGAAGTTATGATCAACAACATTGGTCCTGCAAAAGTCAATAAATTTGACATTGTCAAATTCACTAGCATGATCGCTCCTTAGTGCAACTACCTTTAAACCAATCTTGTTTTAAGCTATGAGTATAAAGCTGTGAAACTCATCAAATATCTCATCTTTTATTCATAAAAATTTGGCCCATGTGTACCTAAAATAATCATCAACAATCACAAAAACATATTCACTTCCATCTTTGCTTTGAATCCTCATAGGACCACAGAGATTCATGTACAATAGTTGTAAGGATTTAGATATACTTAGCACATTCTTTGAATGAAATGATGATCTAGTATGGTTTTCTCTTACACATGAATCACATATACTCTGTTGTTCATACTTCAATGATGGCAATCCACTTACTAGTTTCTTCTTGCTCAGTTTGCTTAACAAGTAGTAACTTGCATGACCAAATATTTTATGTCAAAGGATAGCATTTTCATCTTGATTAGTTAAACAAGTCAAAGTGGTTGTGGGGATTTCATCTAGAGTAATTCATCAGGTAACAACGCTCGAAATTACGCGTTCATCGACACTCCAGGCATTATCAATGTCATTTACTACCGTCATATCCTTTATGGTATGACAACCAAGACCTCCGTATCAAACAAACTAAGACAATGACGCTATGTCACGACAAGTCCCCAATTCAAGTCTCACGCACTGCTGTACTTAACAGTTCACTCAAGACCTTGTTATACTTATCATTGTATCAATCACATAGAGACAACAGATAATAAATATCTTCAATGTTATAATTGTGTCATTGGCGAGACTTGTTCAATTTCATAAGTAAGCTGTAACGCCCCGAGACTTGGCGAGACTTGTGTACTTAACAGTCTCACGGCACGTGACGTTATGGCGTCATATACCCAGTCCATGACAAGGCCAAGCAACCCCAAACGGGTTTGTAGGTATCGAAGTTAAGGAAAGCTAGCAAATCATTACCATTATAAATCCAAAGGATGTTATGCAAACAATTTACATTATATTACCTCATAAATACATTGTTCAAAATGTCTATAAGTGTTTTCCAATCAAATTATTTCATTTAGCATTCATTACATATTGAACAGTGAGGTAATTAATTACATGCATGGAAACTCACTCTAGCGCTTCAATATCGTCATGTGATGGATCTGTAAATAAAACACATAGCCTATGAGCTAAAAGCTCCGCAACCGAAAGTATATGTATTCGATTTGTAGGGTACTCCCCCGACTATGACGATCGATGAGTACGTGTAAAATATTTTCTAGTAGTCACAGGAAAATATGGGCGCCATATCAAACTATACACGTAATGATAGCTTATACGCATTTGTCCTCTTTTATAATTTTTTACTTACTTAACCATCGCAAGTCTGTGTCCTGACATGAATGATAAAACTCAAATGAGGACAAAAAATGAAGAGAGTTTTTTGAGACATAGACATTGATCTGGGCCAAGTTCTTAGTCACACATCATCCTCCAAAATCATTTGAAAACCCATTGGGTTCGCGGTCCAAAATCACTACGTCTCTTCCGTGTATTTCGGTTCGCTAAACCCTCACTTGCACGCCGAAGGTCCCCTATAGAGGGCAGCCTTTCACCCAATCGGCCGATGTTCTGACCCGCGACTTCTTTTCGTTGCACATATAAAGAGAACCACACTTGTTCTCTTACTAGATAGATTTAACGTCTGACCCAGTCATGTCTACTTTGAACACTCGTAGAGCCAAAGAACTTAATTCCGAAGAACTCACTATACGACCTCATCGACGACAACAGACTTGTTCGGTTATCTTTAATTTGTTATTATATTTGTTGTAGTATTTCTTAAATCTCGATTCCCCGTTTAATATGAAATATGATATATAACACATATTCAGAGTATAAATAGCATATGAAGCTTGTACAGAAATCACATATAACTAATTCAGCACTTCAGTCATGCCTTAATATAAATTCTAGGAAAACAATCCCAATCATGTAACTTGTACGTTTAAGCTATGTCGGTCTATTCTTGTGTTATACCCATGATACTAAAACAGTTATTCATATTTCCAGTTATACATCAATAAGTTTAGTTATCCTGATTTCTTGATGAACATAACCTTAATATCCCATAATATTTATTATCAATAAACTTACGTTCTTTTACGCAAATCTCATAATTATACATAATCCGTGCAAATAATACGTAAGTCGTATGAGCATGCATAAGCAAGCTCAGTCACTCACAAACACACCGTCCTGCACACACGTATAAACCATGTGCACAAGATCGCCCTTAACCATTACACACACACACAGCCTTCACCCTAAGCACGAACACAGTCACGTATAACCATCAACCATTATCAATGCTTAACATATATGCTATCCAACAACTCCATACCCCTTTCATCACACATACAATCATCACACTAAGCACACCTCACCAACACATTCACACACATAGCAGCCGATTCCATCAAAGCACACATACATCACATCGTACACACACAATACAAACATAATAGAGAACGCTCTGCCTAACACCATCACAACGTCCCACAACCACCTAAAATATCCACATGACCCTTTTATGATCGTTTATAATACCAAATCTACCTCATGAACATAACCCTTAACACCTTTTCATGCCCAAGTCCCTTCAAGAACATAAACCTTAACCCGAAATCGTCGTCATCCCTACGAACTAACCAAACACAAGCACTTCAATGCCCAACGGCATCTCCACACCCCTTCCTTGAAACCCAACATGCATTTTTCATCCACCATAATCATCAAACATGAGAAATTCATACCACATACACACAAAATCACATCCTCAATCAATCTCGTGGGATTTCAAGGAAGGTTTAGTGGTGGTTACCTCCCCGGTAAGTTATTCGAAGCAAAACATGGGACGAGACGACGAAAACGATCAAAAACACCTGTATAACACAAACGACAGACACAATACTTTTTATGTTTTATATCATGGAGTTATTTCACCAATTTATGGATTTACACTCCTTTCACACATTCTTCCTTATTATATCAACAAATAAGGCATAACACATACTATACAACAACACTCCACAGCACTCAATATTTAGCACACAACAATTACAGTAAGTATTTTATGTCAGCCAAATTTAGTGACTACGTCCAAAGATTTCAATGCATATTATTATACTTATGGTATTATAATATGCATCGTCACACACAATAAATCTAAACGTTATCTTCTATCACAGTTCTTCGCATGCACACATTCAGCCTCGTCCTTAAGTGACAACGAACAGTGTCTCAAAGTCCTATACTATAATAGGATACACGTATTAAGACGCACCCTTGTAAATGATTATTCGCGTTATAGAGTTAAGCATATTTGTTCGTACTTCTTGAAAAATTATCATAGTAATATTATGTGGTGGTGTCAAACTTTGAGAAAAGCTTTTGATACTTATTTTGATAGTCTGTGATAATGATTTTATGTATTTATCATCATTAGAAGCTTTTGTGAACATTTAAAGTTGTTTCGGGATCAAAATGGTTCATTTTTGGATTCTGTTTAACATGACCTTTGGACACATTTAAATCTATAACTTCTCGTATACAACTCCAAAAATTATGTTATAAAATTCTACATAAATTAGACTTCCCATTCTTCCCATAGAATTAGTGCAGATAGTTTGACCTTTCTTCACTAATCATCTCATAACTCCTCACATACATCTCCAAATTTGGATTTTTAAACTTTTCTGAAAACTAGACTTCAAGACCTTTCTATTGATATAAGGCTCGTTTTCTAACTCTTACTGAGTGTTTCTAGATCAAGGTACAAAGTCATCTCTGTAAGTAGTTTTTTACAGATATATATATATATATATATATATATATATTCGCACGTTTTTATTTATATCTTGAGATTCATAATTTCTAATCATGATTTATCAACTTTATCAAAAATTAGACATGTGAGAATTCAACATATATTAAAATCAAAATTTATCACAGAGTCTATGATTTTTCTCTTGTTGATAGTGAAGGATCCTCGTCGTCTTGTAACCCTAACTTCTCCGCTTCTCCTCAAACTCTCTTCCGTTTTTGTTCTTGCTTATCTCTTCTCTTGTATGAGAAGGACTGTTTTTATGTTTGTGAGAAGTTTTTTAAGGAAAAGAGAGTTTGTATTTATAGAAAACTAAATCAATTAAAATAGTTTTAACGGATAATTAGTTTAGTGGATAGTTAGTGGATAATTAATTTAATTTAGGTGGAGTAGAGATTGATATAAAGAAAAATTATGTTAAAATTATGTTTATGTTATTTTCGTATAAATATAATATTTTCGTATTAAAATCATTTTTTTTTTGTATTTACATATTAAAATTGTACTTCATTCATATTTCACATTCTGTCCCTCTCCGTTGCTATTCTTGGAATCAGGTGTCTCTTGCTGCTTCATCGAGCTCTCCATCTTCCTCTTCGTCACCACAGTTGACGAAGATGATGGTGTGTTGCGTGTGGTTTCTGATTTGGACTTCGAAGGTGAACCTTTGTTGGATCCGTTGCTGAGCTTCGCCTTGCTCGATCTCACCTCACCAGACATCGACGATGATGATCGACGGAGATTGGGGGATTGTTGATGGATCAAAGAGATTGTGAAGGACTGTTCTGATTTGGTTGATTGTTGGATATGGAAATTTGGGGGAGATTGTTTTTGGATTATAATCGGATAGTATTTTCAACAGTTAATTACGGCGCAATAAAACAGGAAGATTGTGAGAAATCAAGAAATGATGGCGATTATTGTGTAATTATTATGGATTCAAGGATTACATCTTAAGTTTCAATCAACCAGATTCTGATATAAGCACCTGTATAGTGAAACCTATATTGATAACCCACCTTTTTTGCGCTATTTTTTCCATCTCATTCAAATTGCAACATTGTCCTATTTCATTAATAAAGTTATTCATGCTATGAATCGTTTACGAGACGATCAAATATCGTTTTATATAAAATTATCTTGAATCATTAGTGATGGTTTAAATTATATAATATAACCCTTGATCAATATCAGCAATTTGGATGGGACAAAGAAAGTACAATAAAAACCAATTAACCTGTTTACAAAAATAAAATACCAATTAATTGATGCGCGTAAAATGAACAAAACGTTGACTAGTGCAACAAAGCTCCAATTAGTGTTTCATGCACAGAATGGTTGCATACATTGTTGCACTGCCTTACTCATGGCATGTTGCAGTGCAACAACAAATGGATCTTTTGCATTCTTAACAAAGTTGCATTTTGTTTGTCACATAGGGAATCAAAAACACTCTTGAATGCACAAGTTA
>JAOVYX010001711.1:0-12406 GCA_035668315.1 Drosera spatulata | reverse complement strand
AATTTGAAAAGTTTAAACTAAACTAATTAAATGGCCAATTAACAAACTAATTGCAAGGAAATGTATCATGAAGTTTAAAATATTGGGAATAAGTCTAGGGAAAGTTTTTATAACTTCATTTATCTCAGGGATTAATCACGGATGTAGTTAATATTAGATTAATGTAGATTTTTATATGAACGGTTTTGTTGTAATGAAGGAGGTATCTTAAATTACGTTCTCCAGTGTTTTAATTACCAAGTTAGTTTGAATAATTAAACTATTCATTATTCTACATATCATGATAGCATTAATACATAAAAATGGATTATTGAATCAAACAAGAAACATACCAAATATGAATTTATAGCCAGATAGCTTGATATACTCATTCACATGTCAAAAAATCAAAACTAGATTCGATTACTTGCTACTTAACATGACCAAAATTGTTTGTATCACTTGTTAGATCAACCTATAATAATATCTAAGTGACTAATTTAGACAGATTTATCATAGAGTTAATCGTGGTATATTTCAGATATAAAAGTCAATTTAGGTGAAATCATACATCAAGTGTGATAAAGGTTTGATTTTTGACAATATTCATATGTACACAAATTTGGTTTTATTAGTTATTATGCTATATCTAATAATCCCTTCACTTTCTGTTGTTAATCAAGTCCCTACATATCAATCTACTCGCTCATGATGTCCAAAAACAAGACAATCATTATAATGCATGCAAAGGAAACCATCGAGGTCAAATTAAAATGATAACAATGTTCAATTTCTATAAATAAATAACAGAAGTACTTAAAAACCAATCTAAAAACGTCTTGAAATAAAGATCCAATGATAACAAACTCTGAGATCCAATCCAAGCAACACAGTCTTTGAAGAAAATTAGCTACGGAAACGTAAAACTGCAACTAAAACTCTATATCTCCCCATAAAAAACCAACAACATATGAAGTATGTATTTATAGAAAAAATAAAGAAACCCTAGAAAATCTATTGAAAATCACATCCAAATCACAAAAATTTCTTTTAGTTAAGTTACACCATGACTGTGACAGGGTCCAACATGTTCGTGACGATCGCAGAGTACGAAATCTTTGAGGCAACTATGTTGGTCATGCCCGTGACCAAGGGTGCCATGCCCATGATGGGTCATTCTGGCACACTATCTTCTTCTCAGGTAACGTCATGGCCTTGACCAATGGCTGTTACGATCATGACAGTGTCTGTCAACATTGTTCTTGGTCTGTAAGGTCCATCACAATCGTGATCATGCATCCTGAGCATATTACCCTTCATAAACTAGTCAAAACACTTTCAAAACAGTTCGAATCGATCACGAATGTCTTTGTAGATACTAAATATGTCAAAATAACTCAAAACTCTATGGAAAGCATCTTTGTCGCGAATCCAAACTTATTGAATTCTTCATAAATCATCACCATATCTTGCATTCGCTTTGAATCATTTTCGAGCACGTTCAAACATTCACTTCATTATCAAGTCTACCACAAAAACAAAAGAATAGCAGTACCAACGTTACAAAACTAAAACTAAACTAAAACGTAAATGATATGACACATGGCATACTAAACAAAGGATTTAAACTTAGAAAAACATGAGTGCTTTCATACTTATCAAACTCCCTCAAGCCAAACCTTTGTTTGTCCTTAAGAAAAGATAAAATAAAAAACAAAGACTCAATTTGAAAAAAAAAAAAACAAAAAAAAACATGAAAACTCCATAGCTCGAGCAACAATGTAATCAGAGTACATTAACATGCAATAGATCAATTACACTAAACGCATCTCGAAAGAATTAAGCATTCTAAAGTCGCTTATCATCCCTATTTACACAGCAAATATTACACCCCAATCATTTGTCAAAAGTGTTATAGATATTCTTAAACCATAGGAAGATAAAACATTTATAAGAACATTTAATTCGTTCCCAATTTCTAAGTTAGTAACCACTGTAAATAACGTGGGTTATCCCCTCAGTTCTACCAGGGTGTTAAAGGAGGTGTAGATGCCTATTTCATTCATTCTTGCCACCATGCTTCCCCTTCATATGGAAATATAGAAAGTGAATACTGGAACGTGAAATTAATGGAAAGAAAGGGAAAACATTATGTTTCTACACAACTTTTGCTTTTTGAACAACTTTGTTTCACCTCTCCCTTAATATGGAAAATATAATATAAATGAATTATGGAATTGAAGTTTAATGGTAGGAAATGGAGGTGGATCACAAACTTATAGTTCAGATTTTTTTTTCTTTCTTTTAAATAGGCCTAGTCTTTAACAAGTAATTAAAAATAGATGAGGGTTTCCAAGAAAAACGGAGTTTAAAAAAAAAAGGTGAATTATCTAATTATATAAAAACTTAGCAAAAATACTAAAAAAATACACAAGAAATCAAATTTCAAAAATATACAATTCATTCATCTCATTAAATCCTTAACCCTATTCTCATCTCCACCCCAACCCATGTCATCATCCAATCGCCGTCAAATTCTTCGCCGGAATCTGACCACCACCGTCAGAATCTTCGTCGAAATCCGACGAAGTCGTCGAAATCTTCTCTGGAATCCGCCATGTCATCGGAAGTTTCGTTGGAATATGAAACAGAGCGTCTAAATTAAATGAAGACAGAGCGCATGAGCAAAAAGCAAAGCAGCAATACAAGACCAAAAACATAGCGTCATAATAAAAAAATAGAGCGTCTTAAGAAAAAAGAGAGCGTCCTTAGAAACAAACCCAAATTAAAGTAAAGCGGCCTTTGGTGATTTTTCAGCTTTTTAGCCTACTCATGTTTTCATCGTTTACAGAATTGCTCAACGTTACTAGCCAGTGAAGTACAAGTTGTGCCATCATCTCTTAGAAAGTGTGAATTTGTAACGTGCAAAATCACAAAACATGAGCTTATATTCACGAAGCAGGAGCTAATAGCACCCATGTCCCAGGACCCAGGATACCTCAGCAATTATTCCCCATTCCCCATAATAGAAAAGAGGTCATCCATGTCGAAACTCCACAGGTCCAACAGGTTCCCAGCATCCTGAGTGGCATCACCGCCAAGGAATGCATTCATTGCCCAGTTCTCATCCATCAAAGATGTCTGCAAGAACTTGAGCTCGGACTCGAAATTGCAGAGATCTTCACCCAGCTTTTCTCCATTGTCAACAATAAGCTGGACAAAAGAAACAAGCTCAATACAAAAAAACATTGGGAATGAAATAGAGCATATGAATAAATATGAAATAAAGCGATGTACAAAGAATAGAGCGAGTACAAAAAAACAGACCAGCGGTACAAGATAAAAAATAGAACACCTTAATTAAAAAAAAGAAAAGAGCGTCTTAAGAAAAAATAAAACGCCCCAAGAAACAAACCCAAGTTCCAATCTTTTTTATTATACAAACCCAAACCAAAATAGAACGCATAAATAAAAATGAAACGGAATGGTTTTATAAAATCAAAACAGAGTGTATGAAGAAAAATGAAATAAAGCGTCTGAGTAAAATCAAAACGGAGCACCAGTGCAAAAATGAAACAAAACGTCGTTACAAAAATGAAACAAAGCTCATGTTAGAATAGGCGCTCTGTTTCGAAGTAGAACGCCTTTTTTGACATAAATAAAAAAGAAATAAAAATTGATTAAAAACACTCGAATAATTAGAGAATGAATCATAATATTAATACGAGACATTGGTAAATAAAACGAAGCTTAATAACATGAAAATTTTTTATGTGTCATTTTGTTTAACATTTTGTGTACATCCAACTTTTAACTCAAAAAGAGCACTAAACATTCATTAAATTTCTCCTATCAAAATAGACCGTTGGGAAGCAGAGCATCTGTTTCGATTTAGCATAACCGTAAATTCCCAGTCACTCAAAGACTCAAGAGGGAGGGGGTGAATTGAGTATTTTTAATTTTTGAATTTTACTTAAACAGTTGATTGTAATTCTAATGACTCGATTTTCGTAAATGATTCAATTCATGATTTAGTTCAGTTTTTGTTTATGAAAATAATGATCAGTGTAGAAACATAAAAACACGGAGTTTATACTGGATCGTTACCAACTAAGTTAAGGATTTACATCAAGTGTAAAGGCACAATAATGTACACTATAACATCCCTAATTACAATCTATCACCTCTAAATTACAGACTGTACTGCAAAACTCCAAACTTGTAAACCCTATTACAAATCCGTTCACCTATAGTCTACCCTAAGATAAAGAGAACTAAAATACAAACATCTCCTATGCTGTAGTCACCTATATCAACATAAGCCAAGGTTTCTCTACGCAACAAATCCACTTCACAAGTGTTTATATTAAACAAAAATAATACAGACTCAAAGAATGATACAGAATGATACCTTGTCGATCAGCATAGTTATGACCACATTAGATTCGAGTATATCTTTTTCATTTAAAGCATGGAACCTCTTGATTCACCAAATTTGAATTTCACAAGAACACCTTGAAGAATCCTTTGCAAGTTTTGTACTTTATGAATCGATAATAGTCAGAATGTTTTCGATCTTCCTAAATAGTGAAATAGCATTTCATGTAGAGATGGAGTCATGGAGAATGTGGCTAAACCAGAAACTGTTCTTGTCAAAAAAAAAATAGCATAGCCACTATCCCACAAAAATAGGAGTTTGTTCATAGATCAACTGTTTTTGTAGAACCCTATGACTCTATCTCTTTTAAAATATTCTGCAGATTAAAAGATAATTTACTAAGATAAATATCCAATTTAAAACACGGAAAATCTCTTTTAAACCAGCACCCGAAAATCAGGATTCTGACTGTCATTGTGACAAGAACTAGTTCTTAGTTAAGGTTAGGTTCTTTTCGAAAACATGTTCAATATAATTCAAATATTGTGTGCTCACTACTACAACTAATAGACAAGAGTAACAACCGGTCTACAACACACTTTTACACTACGTAACAGATCTACAGCTCTATCTTGTAGTTTTGGTGTATTGTACTTGAGTTGTTATCTTTGGCTTGAAGTTTGATTACTTCCTTAATAGGCAATCTTGTATCCCTCAGATTCCCCCAAGCTTGTACATTACATCTCCACATCATTAAACTTGTAAATCATTAGTGCTCTACTGTTTGTCATCATCAAACATCACAAGGTTCAACAATAACACCGTCAATCCAACATCAACTCATCCACTCTAAACACGCATATTCATCAACATCAAACGCTTTAATCCAACTATAACAACTTCTAACTACACAGAATCGACCGCATTCTTCACCAACAAACTCCACAATGCACAAATCCACACCATTAACATATCTAATTCACTAATTCGACTTCGAATACAACAATCAACATCACCAACACTAACATTACTAGTAAAGATCCGTTGATTCACCTTGCAGATTCGTTGACGACTTCTTTCATCTCCGTCTTCGATTCAATTAGAATCAATTCATAATCACAAACGCCCCATGATGTCTGAGTAAGATTCAAAACAATAGTAAGGGGAGTCGAGGTCGTGGCGTGGGTGATTATAAGAGACGGGGCGGCGTTGAGGAAGGGGCGGGCCACGTCGAGGAAGGCGACGAGGGAGGGAGTTGTAGGAGTGGGTGGCGACGATGCGGTAGCTGGGAAGTGTGAGGGGGAGAGTGACAGAGAGGAGGAGGGAGAGAGAATGGGGAAGTTGAACAAATCGTATGCATGTGGAATTTTTCTCCGTGTGTACGTTCGTATGAATATTTTTAAATTTTTGTATATTTGGATCATTTGCTGAAAAAAATTAAGTACATTTACAACTCAAGTCACCACTAAGGCGCAAATTACACAAGAAAGGTTTACGCTTCGAAATGCAATACCATGACGTAAGTTAGGATCCAAAACTCCCTTAGGATGATGTACAAACGACATAAACTATTGTAATGATCATTAAAATAGTCTCATCATACTACAATGCTCAAACCATGGTTTAAAAAAAAAAAAAACAAAAATTTTAAATTTTAAATTTTCATTTTGATTTTGATTCTTTTTACTGTTCACGACTTTCTTTACAAATAAATTTTAAAACTTTTTGAACATTCTGAGAAAATAATAAAAATTAACGAAAATTAAAAACTAACCTAAAGTTACTAATCCCTCCCCCAAATGTAAATTAAACATTGTCTTCAATATGAAAATAAGAAATAAACATGGAGGACGAAATATACCTAAAACGATCAAGGTTGCGGTGGATGTGTTCTTGGGACACATGCTATTGATGCGTCGCTCTCACTATGTCATCTACTGGTCCAGCTTGAAATTTCACATCATCAAAAACTTTCACAAGTAATAGCAAAGCCCATTGCAATTTTTTTGCTAACTGCTCAATCTTTTACAATTTGGAATGAAGAACTTGATCTTGGGATGGCAAATCTGTTTTTGTAAACTAATAAAACATCAAAGCTCCAATTCCCATAAATATTAGTACTCTCTGACAGACAAAATAGGCTGTGATAGAACAATAGAAAAGTGATCGAAAGAAAAGAGAAACATCTATATATGTGTATATATATGTTAGTATGAATAAAGGATAAAATATATCATTGGAATTTTCTTCACAAAGATAAGATAAATGGTAAGAAAATAAATCATACCCATGATAAATCCCTATCTAATCAAATTTGTTACAAGATTCTTCTACTCAAAATCTTATGAAATCCACCTATCTTTCCTTACTTTCTTCTAAATCTACAGATTTTAATTAAATATCATTGATGATTTCGACCTTTTTTTTTTTAGTTCTTTAATCTTTCAAATTTCTTTTTCTTTCACCAATTTTTTTTCTTTGTTTCATTTTCTCTCTTTTTTTTCAACAAAAATGTTTTCATTTTACGAATTTGTAATTTTCTGATTATTTTTTCAATTTTTATTATTATTTTACATTTTTCGATAACTAAAAGAACACAAATAAGAATTTAACTAAATAAAACAAATAAAGAGTTTGAAACATACAATGACTCGAATGGAAAATGACTCATACTGACTCTGTAGACTCAAATTATGGAACGAAGGTAAACTATTAAACATTTAAAATGCACCTCACACCGCCTAAATAATACATAGTCTCTAAGTACATAAGCATGAAACCTAAAACCAATACATAAGATCACTGCTGGGGTGGGGGCGGCAACAGCCTGCTCTACTGTAGGAACTGTTTAAAGAAATGAGTCTGTCTATCATACATCTCCTACTGTTGTCTCTGCATATCACCCAAAACAAGTCCTTGTCTTATCACTTCATCATTCATTAGCGTATAAACATTGTCCCTGTCATACAACTTCCTATCATAGCGTCTGACAAGCGGTATACCAATCATGCTCATGTATGTATAGCTACTGCTCAAAATGAGGCCACTGATGTGAAGGTCCCTCCATATGTGAATAATCAGTCCTCAAAGGAATAGACGAAGCCAACTCCCAACCAGTAAAATCGTCCATCGGTACATCGCCATGCTTATCTCTAGCGGGTTCCTCAAGTGCTGGTGGAGGTGGAGTCGCAGCTCGTGGCTCAACTAGTGGTTGTTGTGCATCAAATCTAAGAAATCCCTAGTTCTGAGCATTTTCCAAACAAATTTCATCACACGACATCTCCCTAACAGGCTCATTCTTGTCCCTCTGCTTCAGGAAATAACGACGAGGCTCAACCTTCTCATCAAACTGAAGCATCTTCATATTCTTCAAAGCATCCAAGTTAACCGACATTGCATCTTTCAAAGCATTTTCTTCGACAAATCAATGCAAAAGAATATAGCTATAGACGTAATCAAACCATCAATAACTATCTTTTAACTTTTCGTCTTTGCTATAGTCTCTAAATTATTTGCCAAGAATGTCGTCGTTGACATATTATAGCATCTCAACATCTCATAAAAGAAGCACAACTCATTTGTAGACACCGATCCTTGGCTATCTCCAGTTACAATCAAAACAATTGGCCATATGACAATGCATAACCCTCAACATCGGGTCTCTCAACTGAGTTGACTTGGCTGTTTTGGGATTAAATCGGCTTTGTCTCGTCAAATGCTCCCAAAACCTGTGTTGATCGTTCTCAAAGTCCGCAGACCTACATCTTCTACCACCCAAATGTAAACCATACACCAAAGCAATGTCATTCAAACTCATCCTACGATCTACATTCTCCAATAGAAAACTAATGAACTTATAGGAAAGATCAACATTTTCATTATCAAACACATTCAACACCAACGTGCTTAACATCTCTAGCGTCAAGTTCTTATACTTCTTCCACTTCGCCGTCATGAAATTCCTCCATCCCTCCCGATCGTCAAAATTCAACAACTAATCCCAAATACCAAGCTTCGCTATATCAGTCCCATCCAACCATCTCGTCACAACCATTTCCCTAATCGACAACACTTTGTACCGATCAAGTTGATCACAATGGAATTGCTCAAGGTTGATCGTGGGATAATAACGAGGGTCTTAGCGTTTTAACGACAGTCCTCTTCTTTCTCCATGTGTAACAGATTTCCTACTTAAACTCATCTTCAATACAACCACAAAAAAATCATAATTCCGGTTCGACTGCACAAACACCCAAATCCACCAAATCACCAAATACCTTCCACCGGCTTGATACTCTTCAAAACAATGCTTGGACGATGCTTAGGAACCTCCTAAGATTTGACACCACACTTCAATTGATCAAAATAAACCAAGAATCAACTAATCAAACCTAGGGTTTTTGGAATTTGATTCACGAATTTGAGACAATTTGATGTGTTTTGAGAATGGAAATTGGATGATTATGATGTTATTGGATGTGGGAACGAAAATTTCAGGACAAATTTCAGTGAAAAGTTTTTTTTTTCCTTTTCCTATTTTACCCCTACACATATAAATATATATATATAACAATAAGGATTATAACACGTTGTAATAATATATATATATATATATATGTAATATATAGAAAATTTTATAAATAAAATAAATATATAATATTTATCTTTTTATTATAAAATATATAATATAACATTAATGTTCATTATTTCGTCCTATAATTTAATACGCACTAAGTAATTATCAATCTATTCTCTAACTTTTTCCGATGCATTTTGCCACCACCAAGTTGGGACGGGAGGCACAAGATAATAATCATGCAAAACAAGTTGAAGAAAATGACCGTTCACACGGATAATGGCAATTTCACGACGCTCTTGAACGAAAACGGGAGGAGATCTTAGTGGTAGATGAGTAAAACATCTAGAAGGATGGAGATCAAATGTGTGCAGTATCACATTGTATCTTTATGCGATGAGGACTCCCACAGTTGTCGAATCCATCCAATACTCACTTGGAGTAATAGGCTGAAACCAATTCAGCTGTAAGAGCATATGTTCTGTAATATCTGATGCCGGATACATCATATCATAGAAATGTCTATTTTGCTGAATTTCTTCAATAAGGTACATTCGTATCTTTGGCCAATCATCTTCACTAAGACCAACTTTGCAGCTATTGCTCTAAATCCACAGTGATCATCACTTCGGACATCAATAATATGAGAAATGTAACGATGAAATGCTCCGGACAATTGTTGAATATAAGGATTGATGACAGGAGGAACCAAAGAGTTACCGTGTGTTGGTTCAGTGTGACGAACCCAGTTGGTTTAGTGCGTCTTCCTCGGCCTCGTGATGTTGTAGATCCTTTAGTAGATAGCTCTACTGATGATGGTATACGGTGTGAAGTTTGCTCGTCCTTACCAACGGGTCGACCTTTATGTTCCGTATTATATGAGGGCACTCTAATGGTGCTACGAGTTGGATCAGCAATATCAATGAACTTATCTATAATATTCTTCTTCATATCCGGATCCATGGCTTGCAGTAACTTCAACACTTGAGATGTTATATCCTGTTGCGGTCTCCTGTCATGAGATTCATTTGCGTGCATGGAGAGTTGTCGCCAATGAGCATGGATGTTAAAAAGGGGGGTATGAATGGACTGAGAATGATAGTGTGAAAGATCATGCTTGCATGGTAATCCATAGGTTATCTTTATAGAACATTTGCAAAAACCAGTTAGGTAGGAAGATGCTTCTTTAACAGCCTGGAGTTGCACATCAATGAGCTCAAGAGCCTCCAATGAAATGGACATCTGATTTCATCATATATTGAGTCGCGTAATTGTTTGTGTCTTGGAATGTTGAGAGATTTCTGGAATGATTTTTGAATGTTCTCAAGCCCCAATTTTACCATTTTGTGTATCTTAGAAAAAGAAGTTTGAAGCGATGACATGGTATCGCCTAAATAGAGCTTTAGTCTTGCATGTGCTGATTCAATCCTGTAAAAAAAAGTTATTAATAATGATTAGCGACATTATTACGTTTAAAAAGAAAGTACGACAAAAAAATATACCTTTGACAACAGTGATTTCCGAGATGCATATATTGCTTTGTCAATGTTGAAACAAATCGTTCCTTTTATGGTCTCAACCATGTCTCCCAAAGATATGTGATGACTTGTGGGTACTTTTTAAAGTCATCACACATTGCGTGCCACTTTTTGTTGATATGATGATTTTGACAATGAATTGACAAGTGAATGCCTTGACACTAATAAAGATTGAAATTGTGAACCAAGTATAGGACTGCACTTCTTCATCACGGCCTCATTTATATGTCAAATACACAGAATGTGATTTGCAGAAGGATAACAAGTTTTTATGGCATTAATAAGAGCAAAATCACGATCCAAGACAACAACTAATCGCAATACAGCTCCCTTTTGTGTCATCCAAGTCTTCAAAGTAGATAATGCCCATGTATAACTCTCTGTTTTCTTGCTACTAAGAAAAGTGAACATAAGCGAGTACGTCAATCTTGTGGAGGTGACTCTCACAACCTCCACGAGCGGTAATCGATACTCGTTTGTTTTGTAGGTTGCATCAATGACTAACACATGTGGAAAGTTGACATACAACTCAAGACTCCTAGGATGACACTAAAGGATATCTGTGATTTCATTTGTGTTTGGGTTTGAAAGAAATTGATGGAGATATTTTTTTTTCCAATTAACTTGCTTAGGACATATTGGATGGGAGTTAGGCTTACTCGCTCCTTCTTTTTCTGTGAATAGATGGCATTATATCCACTCTTCATATTTGTGGTGATGGAAGGGTCTCTTTCTTTTAAAACAGAAATGATTTCACGATGCACAGTACCATTAGACATTTCAATCATAAAATCTACTTTGCGTGGTTTTAATCTGGATGGAAATTCATGACCATGAAAATCTTCTGCAGGTTCATGATTATGAAAATCACAAACGACCTTCAACCCTCACATGACACGCTCTGGAGGTTTGGGTATACCTCGTAACTCAAATGGACAGTCACATTTTTTATTACCTGTAGTTTTTTTTTTTAAAGATGTGACTTGACTAGAAAAATATAAAGCTTTGTATTTTCTTTCTCTTTCACAACCAAGAACCAATCTTGTCATTTTAGGACCCTTCATATTTGTGGAATGCAGAATAACTACGATGATACCATTTTGTAAACCGACTCCTCTCACCCACGCTAACAGATCATCCATCTTTTCAAAAATCTGAAAAAAGAAAAATTGTATAAGTAAAATGATTATCATTCATAAATATAATATTCAAAAATTAAAAAAGAAAAAGAAAAAGAAACTACTTGTCCAGTTGTGAATTCTGGTGTATAATCACGAGAATAAAGAAGGACATTCTGTGTAGTCTGGAAATCACTTTCAATCGACCAACTATTTGAAAATGAAAAATTTAGATTATCCATAGATTCGAGTTCTTGTTATTTTGAGAATGAGCAAATGGTAGAAAAGTTTGAAGTAGAAGAATGAAATGGTTAAAGATGAAAATGAAAGACAACAAGATAACATATATGTATGAAGATATGGCTATGATTGAGGTTAAAAAGATTAGATAAAGAGCATGTGGCTACTGTTGGAGTTGAAAGATAAGATAAGAAGATAAGAAAAAATCTGAATGAATGGTTGAAATTGAAGATTGAGATGTTAGGAATTTTTTTTTTAAAATCTCCAAAAGAAAAAAATATAGAAGGATTAGAAGATAAGAAAAGAATATTATAAAGTGTAAATATAAGAAGAAAAGCAAAGATTATACTCAATTTATTTTTTCATTTTCAAGAAAACATATATATTCACTATCAATAATTAATTTAAAAATAAACTATTATTTTAAAGATTTTTTTATATTCAATATTGGTCTTGTTTTGTAGATCTTAATTAAAAAAATTTGAGTGTATATTTATTATTTATATTTGATTTATATATTAAAAGTTGTTATTGATTTTTATTTGTATGTGATTTATGTGTTAAGAGGGTCATTTTG
>JAOVYX010001710.1:0-12407 GCA_035668315.1 Drosera spatulata | reverse complement strand
AGGCTTAGAAGGTTACTCTCATTGTTGGATCATTTATGTGTTCCACTTGAATACGGATCTAGAGAAGTTGTGGAAAGAACCTTCAAGGTCGAAGCTCAAGGCAAAGGTAATTATGTTATCACGCTGATATATCTGCAACAGTGAACCAAATAAACTATATATATTGATTGGTGAGTTCAGTAGGTGAGAGTTCCGAGGTTGAATGGTGAAACAACGGGTGTGTTTGCAACGAGATCTCCCCACCGACCTTGCCCTATTGGACTGACTGTCTCCAAGGTAAGTACTGATACGGTTAAACTTTATCATTGGATGGTCTCTGTTTGTTTTGCGGTCTTGGCTGTTGCATGCTTGTTGTATTTTATCTTTGTTCCTGCAAATCATGTGTGACAACGTTGCTTCATTTTGTGGATCACTATATATGTTAATTATCAAAATTTTGTGCGTTTATGTGATTGAGATGCAACCTTATTGATTTGTGATTGTTTAGAGAAGGTGGAGGCAGTACACGGAAACATGGTTCTACTTTCTGGCATAGATTTAGTTGATGGCACGGTGAGTTTATCCTCGAGTTTCTTCTTCAATATCAAGTGATCAACAGATCAAGAGAAGTTCACGCATATGTTTAAAACATTATGTCTTCGATTTTGTGAACAGCCAGTCCTGGATATCAAACCCTATCTTCCGTACTGCGACAGTATCAAAGAAGCTACTGTGCCAAAATGGGTTATGGTAAGATCTCTATGTTTATCCATTATCGTACTAGAAATTGTCTTGTGGCATAAAAACTTGTGTTTAATGAAACTTCGCTGCATTGGCTTTGCTGGGAACTATTGGCTACTGAGCTGTGATTAAATCTCTTATGCTGCTTCTGAGTGATTTACGTTTATTGTTGTTTATCATGCAGGCCGATAATGTATTGGCGGTGAACTCCGTCAGCTTCTCTGATGCCTTCTCCTCTACTCTTGCGGACTGCTGGGACTCATTGGTACATCTATACTCGTTGAGTAGTGTTTATTTGTCTTTGGTTGAGTACTCGCTATCCATTGTATGCACTCTCTTTTGCATGGTTATGCAAAACCCATGTTGGCATTGCTAAGCATCCCACATCCTTTGTCCAGGGTTCAACTTATAGGATCATTCATTAGAATCTGATCCTCTCGACTTGTCTATTCGTGTTTGTGATACTAGTCGACTTATGATATCTGATTCATGTTCAGAAACCCCTGACACTCTATTCGTGTCCTGAGGAGATCCAAACATTGATCAAGCAAGTCCTGTCGTGGGATATTCGATCACCATCTCAACGGAAACGACCCCATAACTCTGTCCAAACGAAAGATCACATGACTGACCGCAGGTCCGATCAAGAGAATCTCCAGGCTGAAGAACAACCCGATGCCATCGCCAATGAGGAGATGGTTGTTTATCACCTCGTTTTGGAAGGCTTGGACATCTCTTACAGAATCGATGACAATGTCGATGTGACCGTAGATTCTGTTGTTTTGCTTCCATCTGGGATCGGTAAGAATAATAAAACGCGGCCATGTAGTTACACAATGTGGAAGGACATGCTTGGATGATCGACGTCTTGAACATTGTTATTTAGGTGTAACATCGATGGCAGCGTTTGATAAAAAATTTCTTTCTCGTTTTCAGTATGAGAACGTATCTAGCTTCTATATGGGGAAAGTATAGGCATGGAAGCGTTTTTTGCTGTCGATAGTTCTATGCAATTTGTTTCAAAACAAGTCATATATTGGCGACTAATGTCAAGAAGCTTGCAATAATAACGGCATAATCTCTGACGACTCAGATGGTGCCGTCAATATATAGGATCTAAGAAAAATGAAATGTACCTCGTCTTACCAATATCTTGACGGTCACGAATGATCAAGTCAAGCACAATATGTAACTTGCATCCTTTACTTGACCATTAAAAATTGTAGTTGGGTACTGCTGGATTTGTTTGGTGACATTAAACACGACATTGAATTCGGGTGCCGATCATGTGGCGTCGAGTAATTTTCAATGAAGTACGCATCTACTTTTTTATATTTGATACTCCATATTTGTAAAGTTGTTTCTTCATTTACTATTCTCACATGGGTGTCACCGTGTGGGACTTTACACACACATGTAACATGATGTGGATGGAATACCCACACGCATTACAATTTACACATCACACGGAGTTTGCTTGTTGCGAATCAGAAAGTTGTAGAGTGCTAAAGCGACACTTACCTGTATACTGTAAATGTATGTTCTAAAGCCACTTAGTCGGACGTGTCTTTTTGTTGCGTACGGTCATGAAACACCTAAACTTCTGCATATAATTTGAGTGAATTCCTACTCTATG
Source organism: Drosera spatulata (assembly GCA_035668315.1). Taxonomy (NCBI): domain Eukaryota; kingdom Viridiplantae; phylum Streptophyta; class Magnoliopsida; order Caryophyllales; family Droseraceae; genus Drosera; species Drosera spatulata. The sequence goes on along the minus strand of JAOVYX010001710.1, from coordinate 10,051 downwards.
ATATAGTCTTCGATATAGAACATAATTAATCTAGGCGCAATAAACAGTAAACATTTCTATCAGGTAACTGTGGTTTCTTACCACGCCCAAGAAAGTCAAAGAAATTATCATTAGTCCATTCAGAGCACACACATTAATAGGCATGAATCTTCGCCCCATTTACTACTTCCACTAGAAGCTTTCCACATTCTGTTAATCCACTTGACTCTCCCCTGATTAATCACACGTTTACCTTCTCATCTTAACTCATATTTTTTTCACACTTGACTCTCATCTTATTTATATATCTTATAAAAATCATATTTTTTTCAAATTTGATAAAAATAATATCGAATCAGTTATTATACATTCACTAATTTCTCTCATAATTATTATAATCAATTGTATTTTTAATCTTATTCAATATAAATTCAACACAAGTATATATTTTCGATTCAGATCAAAATATTATAATTTTCATAGGACGAAGAAAATATTATTCAATAAATATTTGAATGAATTGATTATATTTTAAATAATATTCGATCGTCCGATAATTAATGTTAGTATACAATCAATGTCATGTAAAAATTATAAAATTTTAATTAAAATTAATATTTTATAATAAATTTATATTAAATAATAATATATCATTAGATTTTTTTATCAAAATTAATCTGAACAAATTATAAGATCAAAATGGATTCCATTTATTTTCGGATAGACAGCATATAAAAATCCCAATCCCTGCCTCAAAAATCTCCCACTCACACATTCCCACAAAACGACGTCGCCGAACTGTACGGTCACAGCACAAGCAAGCTCCGATGGTGACAGTCGACGCCGCCGCCGGCAATGATTCTCCGTCGAAGCCGTCGGCGTCGGCGATTTCATCGCTTCGCGGATTCGGCTTCACCGGCAATCGCATCGACAAACACGATCTCCGGCGCGGGATCTCGTTGCCGCAGCACCTCCGCCTCGCCATGCGCCGCGCGATGGAAACGCGAGATGCTTTTGCTGCCGGTGGTGTGGATTCGAAGGAGTGGGAGGGAGTGGAGGCGGCGGAGGCGCCGATGGTTGTGTTTGTGAATTCGAGGAGCGGAGGGAGGCACGGCGGTAAGTTGAAGAGACGTTTGGAGGAGTTGATGGGGGAAGATCAGGTATATAGTTGTTGTGGTTACGTGCTTGTTCGAAAACATGTCTGAGTTGGTTTCTACCATGATGTGTAGAATTGGCATTTGGATTAGATGTTTGTTTCTCGGGACCAGTGTTGTTGATTTTCCACTGTAGGCTCTCTCTGGATCTTGAGAATTTGTGTCGGAGACCGTTAGGCGAAGCGAATGTTCATAGATTTTGATGTATTTAGCCATTGTAGAGTTACGTAATGAGTCTTGTAACACTGGTTCAAATTTTGGTAGAGTTGGTTCTCAACATTAGATTATTCTGTTTATGAGAGTATGAGTGTCCTAGGTAGGCTTGTTTGTAAGTGTAGAATATGGATGACGGTTTTTGTTGTTGAGGTAGGTTCTGCACAGTGAGTGAATTTGGAGTCAGTACTAAAAGCTTTTTTATCTGAACTTTGTTGAAACGAATTGATGATTATGAGTTTGAGGATTGGTGTTGGACCGCTGGTACCTCGTTTCATATAGTATGATTGACCTGATCAGGGGTATCAGGAGGGATGGGATTAGACCAGGGATGTAGTGATTGTTGCTTGATGGAGAGCTATTACTGAGAGAAATGATGTCTGCCCAGATACAATCACACAAGATAAAACGTGCATAGTTTTGAGCTGAGAGAATTTTCGTTTCGATTGGTGGCGCCGAATGTTAGTTCGTGAATTCGTGCCGATTGTATCTAGTGCTTTGTGGTATACTTCAAGAAATACGAAGTTGTCATGGTCCATTCTTGTTGCTTGCCAAAATTAGCATGTAATTACACATTGATCCCTTTCAAGCTATGCTAGCCCGTGTTTCCACTTACATCAAACTCGGTTTACAAATTGTCTCATGTCCGTACGGACTCATGTATCCAGTGGTTGCATGGAACTGCATTGGTAGTGATGGTACTGTTCCCTTTTGCTGATTAAAAAACCGCTAATTTTGCTGAGCTTCTTTGTTTTTCCCCTGGCCTTTCAGGTGTTTGATCTCAAAGTTGTAAAGCCAAATGATTTTGTTCAATACGGGTTAGGATCTTTGGAACACTTGGCTTCTAGGGGAGATTATTGCGCCAAAGATGCCCGGGAAAAGATGAGAGTAGTGGTATGCACAGTAACAATCATTTCCATGTACATAATGCACCGTCTTGACTCTTGATTGTTGTCTGAAGGATCCAGATCATTAAACTTCTTATTTGTGTTGCTGATATGTCAAAGCCACTTCAAATCACTGAAGTTTGCACTGATTAGAGGCTTCCATGATGAGGCTGATTGCCGTTGAATTGCAGGTTGCGGGTGGAGATGGTACTGTTGGTTGGGTGCTTGGAAGCTTGGGGGAGCTTTACAAACAAGGTCGAGAACCTGTGCCTCCGGTAGCCGTCATTCCCCTTGGCACAGGCAATGATCTGTCTAGGAGTTTTGGATGGGTAAGCACACTCTCCTGCTCATTTTGGTGAAGGGATGAAATTCTTCATCTTTACTTGTCTGATTGATCTTTTCCAAGCGCAGGGAGGTTCATTTCCATTTTCCTGGAAAGCAGCTGTGAAGAAGTCTCTTGATAGGGCCACAAGAGGTCCTATTTCCAGCCTAGACAGGTTGGTATTTGCCTTGTGTTTGTAGCTCGGATTAGAATTTCAAGTAAAATATTGAGATTGTTAAATACATTGAGCGGGTTCAGCTCCAAGGCCTCCAATATAAGTTGAATCCAAGTGACAAATATGTTTAGAGGTCAAGGGGGTAAACTCTTTCCTTTCTTTGTTAGGGTAGTTTGAATTCCGAGTTTTCAACTTACCACTTTCTTGGTCACTATCTTGAGTTTCTTTATTGATTCCTCTTATGATTATGCAGTTGGCATGTCTCTGTAACGATGCCGGCTGGAGGAAGTGTGGAACTGCCATATGCCTTGAAGCCAACAGAGGAGCGCACTCATGATCAGGTTTCATACTGCTCCCTCAATTTGACTCGTTTTCAAGCTTTGCATTGATTATCCCCCTTGATATTGCCTGTTGCAAAATGCAATCAGCAAAACAACCCACTCACTTAATAGGACTGTGTCATGAATATTTGAAGCATACAAAGAAATATTCCGTGTTCTGTTTTCACATCAATATCTACATTTTAGTGAGTTCTGCTGACGGGTTCATTGACTATGCGACTCTCAAACTTTGCAGCGATTAGTTACTGAAGGTTTGTTACCCGAGAAAGTCAAATGCTTCGATGGAGTGTTCTATAACTACTTCAGCATAGGTAAACTTACATCTTTTATTTGATGATTTGATCATCTGTTGTGTAGTACAACTTTCTCCATCTACCGCACAGTTGAGCTGGTCATTATCTTTCACTTCCATCTTAGACACGAGTTGAATAGTTATCCAGATCTCATTTTGTCATTTTCGTTGATATCATGCCCAATATCCTTGACAGGGATGGATGCACAGGTGGCATATGGCTTCCATCACTTGCGTAATGAGAAGCCTTACCTTGCTCAGGGTCCAACTGCTAATAAGGTCTGATCATGTTCCTTCTTCAAATGTTCTGCACTTTCTCGAATGTGCCAGGGAACTAGCTCACATCGTCTTGTCAAATGTGCCATGTTCCTTGAACTAATGATCTCTCAGTCTCGGATCCGTTTTTATATATTCTTCATGTGAATGATGTAACACAAAGATAACATCACCAAGTTGGAATTTGAACTACTAATATTTCCTTTTGACTTTTTCTTAATAATATAGTTACGGAACAGGTTAACGGGATATTGTAGTAAAGGTTTCAATTACGTTTTCTTTTTTCATATAGTCCTTCATATACTTTCACCTCAAGCTTGAGACACACGACTTTGTGTTGTGATGTCCTCAAGGTTGTCCTCTAGATATTGTTATAAAGAACTCTAGCAGCTTAATTTAGGATAATTTAGAATTGTTTTTATTATCGATTTATGTGCTATTACTTATTTTTTTCTTTATTTATTTTATCTTATTTTTTGAGGAGTCTCTTTGTTGTTTTAATAGAAATAAGACTATATTTTGTTCTCCCCTCATCCTGTCTATAACGGGAAATGCTGGGTGGTTGTTTTATTTTGCAACTTCCCATCTAGAGTGATCTAGAGGTCCCCTGATCTAAACTCATCACATAAACTGGGGCACAAAAGGTATTTTGAGGGAAAAAAGTTGAGTTTCGCTGGAATTTATCACATCAAGATACTGTTGACCTCTGAGTCACCTATTGTCTCCCTTACCCTTAGTGGCTACTTCCCTATGTTCGTTGCTTGCCATTTTCCCCTCCGCGAAACGAACGCACTCAACCCCCTAGTGAAAACACCCACTCTTTTGCAATATATATTTATATATTTTCTCTTTGTCATACTAAATACAACATTTGTCTTTTTTGGATATCGCATAATAATTACAACATTTTCTATTTGGAAAATTTTATCTTAAAAATACAATATTCAACAGTCTCTGGTCATTAGGCTCACTTACTAGCTTAGTCTTGTTCTCATTATTCTGAATCATATGAATTAACGTTGTTGCTCATGCTATTGCAGATAATATACTCTGGATATAGCTGCTCCCAGGGCTGGTTCATCGCTCCTTGTGCTACCCATCCTGGTTTGAGGTTCGATTTTCCTTTTCATTTTCTGTCACAATCTACTTTGTTATGTTATGCTTTAGTTGGGACAATATATGCTTGAGTAATGTTCTATGCCTGCATCTGCGGTTAGATTGGTTAGTTTTCGCACTGGTTGATTCATCCGTGAAACACCTCGTTGGAGAGCTTGAGATATATTGAAAAATGTGCATTGAAGCTGGATTTATTAAAAGAAATTTCTTCAAAGTACTCTCTCCGCCCCAATACATGAATACTTTTCTTTTTGAGCTGTCCCAATTTACTTGTAACATTTCCTCTTTTAGCCAATTACAACATTTTCTCTTTTAATCAATGTATAATCTAAAAAAATCACATCGATCATATTTTGTTATAGTATATCCATTATCTTATCTCACAATAATCTCACTACCCCTAAAAAATATTCTTTCTTTTTCAAATTGTACAAAAATTCAACACACGCATAAATTTTCATTTCGCATCAAACAGTTGCATGTATTACCAGATGGAGGGAGTATTTAAAAATCTTCTAGTATATTAATCTCGTTGAATTATTAAACTATGATATATTATAGGCTGAGTAATAAATGTACTATTCCTGTTGCCCCTTTCCTGTTTATTGTGATTTCATGGCTAGGCTGAGATTGCAATTACTGCTCTGAAATCTTAACTTCTCTTCTTTGCAGGGGGTTGAGGAACATCTTGAGAATATATATCAAGAGAAACGATTCTGCTGATTGGGAACAGATTCCTGTACCTCAGAAGTAAGTTTTGCTTGTAATCCATCATTCATCATCACACGGAAACCTTCATCATCATCCTTCTTCTTCTTCTTCTTGTATTTTTTATCTTGTTTTATTTTATTGTTTGGTGGGGGTGTGGGTGGGTGCGTGGAGGTGGGCATTGTTTTGTCGTTGGAATGCTACGTCTTTTCGACTGTAATCTTGCTGCATCCAGCATTTAGCTTCTATCATAGAGGTTAATGTTTACGTCTTATAGTAAACAACAATATTTTGGGGTAGACAGATACATTGGTTGCTTTGTAGCTTAGAAAAATCGAAAATATGAAGCTTAATGAATTGTCCATGCTTCCAGGGGCGCTTAAACATTCAACCAAACAGACCGATATTGGCTGCATGTTTTAGTTTTAGGTAGTATCGGGGAATCGTTGTCTCTTCGTCCTGTCTTCATTTCCCATGTATTCATGCCTGCTTACAGATTGTGTTGATCTTTTCCCCCCCTGCAGTATAAGGTCGTTAGTTTGTTTGAATCTTCAAAATTATGCTAGTGGGAGACATCCATGGGGAACCCTCAGTCCAGAATATCTAGAAAAGGTAGCACACTTTTTGAGTTCTTTCTAGTCTCTTGCTATATTACACCTCAATCACAAGCAATGGTTGTTGCTTTTATTTTATGTTGTAAGGCTAAGATTTTTATAGAAGCTTAACATGATATTGGTTATTCCAGCGAGGTTTTGTGGAGGCCCATGCAGATGATGGTCTTATCGAAATTTTCGGCCTAAAGCATGGATGGCATGCTTCACTTGTCTTGGGTGATCTGATCAGCGCCAAACACATAGCTCAGGTTGGTACTTCCGATATACGTCTTTTATTACACGATAAAGTAATTGCAGGGGCTAGTCTTTTCTGAACCTGAGTCATCTTTATTCAGGCTGCTGCGATTCGGTTTGAAGCTAGAGGAGAGAACTGGGGACAATCGTTTATGCAGATGGACGGTGAGCCTTGGAAACAGCCGCTGGACCAAGAGTACTCAGCTTTCGTCGAGATCACTAGGATACAGCACCGATCACTGATGATCAATGGGGAGTAGCGAATCCTTCTTCTCCCTAATGGCTAGTTTGTCGAGTTAATTTTGAAAATTTGTAGATTTCTTGTTTGATTGTAGAGCAATGGCGTCAATCTAGGTTTATGTAAATTAGGCATCATCCAACTGTTGCTTAGACGTGCGTAAGTTGTAAGTTAAATACTAGTGAAAGTAGCTTTCAGTTAGTTGCCCCCTCGCGTGGATTTTGTACTTGAACTGGGTAAATGAATACCCTCTTTTTCCGTTGTTGAAGATTAAAAGAGCTGCAGCTTGAATTTGAATGAGGCAATGCGAATTCTTGTTTCGAGTAATCTTTCATTCACTTGTTTCGAGTAGACAACCATGGTGAACAACCAATGCCTATGCTCAACCAGGAAAGAAAGGGTTACATAATCGCTATCATATCGATACCAATTACTGCCCTTTGTGTACAAAAACCGCGAATCTGAATGCAACAGGACTACCACGAAAACAATCAATTCAACCATAAAGAGGAGATAAGAGAACGATAAAGTGAACAAGAACATAGCACATGGTTGTAAAGTTAGATAATGAAAGGATCATCACAATCAAATCAAAGATGAATTCGACCATTCAGCTAATAGTCATCAAGTTCTTAAGCTACATAGGCGTAGAACAGTGATGGTATCCGCCTATCAAATCCCACGAGCAAGATTTCCTCGACCGTGAGGAACAACACCAACCCAGATATCCTCTCCACCGAGAGTGGTCTCTCAATGAAGAACAATGAAACAGAAACAAAAAACTCCAACGATATCAAGAATCATGAGCCTCCTGACATGTAGGTTCCTCGAGCAAAGCGCACGATGCATCTCCACAGAGCTTCAACAAACTGGTACACAAGATCACCTCGCTGATGATCAAGAACATCTTATATCATATATACAACACTAAGTAGCACAAAAACATTCGAGCACATCTTATAACAACGTGGTTCACACAAGTTTCACATGATAACATGAACATACGGAAACTAGATTACATTTTCACAATTAGCTTAAGCATACAAACACCCAAATCAATTCCTCAAGTCCATAACAGTTTCCTTCTTATTCAACTTAAAAACATGAAATCAGAACGTAGGCACAACCCCAAACCCGCCATGATCCACCAAGTAACCACCAACACCGCCACCCAACATCATCTCATCGACATCACCGTCGATCTCCATCCTCTTAGCGAACCGCCCCTTCACTCTCGGCCTAGTCTCGGCATATGCCTTCCTAGAGGCATATCGGATCGTCTTCTCAAACTTCCTGGTCTTCCTCTTCTCCCTATACCTCATCACCCTCGCCTCCCTCTCCACCCTCGTCAACACCACCGGAGCCGCCTCAGCACTGCCACCACCACCCGGCTTTGAGTACCCATAACTCGACACCTCTGAGACCGAGTTCACATTATTTCCATCCGGCACAACTCCAACATCAGACGAACAAACCTGAAGCAATACAAAACCACGTAAAATCTCACAATTCACATATGGTTGAGAACACAAAACCCAATCAAGAATTCACAACGAATTGAATCCAGATCATAGATTAGTCCAGTCATGGTCAATAGGCTTTGAGTTTGAACTCCGTAGATCTAATATGACAGTAGAGCTCGATACACTTGACGATGCAATCACTTGACACTATCCAAAATTACACATCTATGTTTCAAGCCCAAAAGAAGGATTCACATGAGAAGACTTATTTCCAATACAAAACTCACAAGATATTGGTTACTAAGCCTAGAGACGTTTTCAGAACATCTTATCACAAAATATGTGACATTGGATTTGCCTGAGAAGCCTAACTGATAATACAAAACTCACAATATAAATGTCATATTTAGGTGATGAATTCGAATCCTTCCTGCCCATTTGTTTGTTAGACTAGTGCATTTGACAGGAACGACGGCGTCATTCTAATCTATCATGTACATCATCTTCTGTAAGATTATGATAGGCCATATCATACTTCAAGGTTTCTCTCATGATCTTTTTAGATCTTCCTTGTTCTTTCTTGACATGTGCTAACTCCCAACCTTCATATCTCCTAACAGAAACTGTGACTGGCCCGCATTTCACTTGACCATACCATCTTAGTCGTGGCTCCCTCATCTTATCTTCTACTGGAACCACACCCACTTTCTGTCTGATAACTTCATTTCGTATCCTATCTATTCTTGTATGTCGACACATCCACCTTAATATTTTCATCTCGTTTACACTCATCTTCTGTATATGCTGCCACTTATTTACCCAACATTGTGACCCATACAGCATCGCTGATCGAATAACTGTCTTATAAAACTTTTCTTTTAACTTGATAGATATTTTAGGATCACATAGCACCCTGAAACACCCTTTCCATTTCAGCCAACATGTTTTAATCCTATTATCAATATCTGCATCAATTCCTCCATTCTTATGCAGCATCGAACCTAAATATTTGAAAGAATCCGTTTTAGGAAGATACTCTATTCTCAGCAATACATTCTCACTATTTGTTTGACTACTCTCATTAAAGACACATTCCATATATTCTGTCTTGATTCTACTGATCTTTAACCCCTTACTTTCAACGTCTCCCTCAAAGTCTCAAGTTTTTCATTTATCCCGTCCACCAGAGCAATATCAGCGAAAAGTAAACATCATGTTACTTTATCTTGTATATGCCTAGTGAGATCATCCATTACTAAGGCGAAAAGGTATGGGCTCAAAACTGATCCTTATTATAAACCCATTTTAATAGGAAAAACAGTCATTTCACCAATATAGATCCGCACACATGTAGTCGCTTCTTCATTCATGTCTTTCACAATCTCGATATATCTACTCGTCACTCCCTTCTTTTCTAAAGTTTTTCAAATCATTTCTTTTGAAACAAAATCATATGTCTTTTTCACATCGACAAAAACCATATATAAATTTAGGAACATGTAATATTTTTCTGTTTACCCACGGAACAAACGCTAACAAAAGTCACCTTTTCTGATACTGTTCTACCATCTCTTTTCTTAATATAACTTCACTCGCATCTAATTTTGTGCACACAAAATTAAGATCAAACAAATACTACCTCGCGTCTTATCATATAAACAATACTAGTTTATTTTATTTAATCTGTTTTTCACGTAAAAAAAATCAAAATAATCATAATCTATTACACTATATCCATTATCTTGTAACTCCACTGTCATACAAAGATTATTTTTTATTTATCAAATTTCAAACAAAGTTCAAATCATTGCCTATATTTTGAAAGGGAGGGAGAACTATTACTCGCAGATATCAAATGAAACAGATACAACATAATCGAAAACTCTCACGCTTTGAGTGATGCAGGTAGATCCGAAGTTCAGTGTCCGAGCCCCACCCATCTTCGGTGTCATCACACCGAAATCAAAACCCTTAACCTTGTTCTTATCACCACCCTCCTGGTATCCTCCATGGTAGTTCACCTCGAAATAATCAAGATT
>JAOVYX010001709.1:0-12407 GCA_035668315.1 Drosera spatulata | reverse complement strand
ATCCTAAGCGTTTGGATTGAAAGCGCGTTGAATTCCTCTCCAAAAACCCTTCTTTGCGTCGCCTTTCTTCTCCTCCATCGTCTCTGCCATCTCCAAGCTTTCCTATGCCGAATATATTGTCCATTCAACCCTAGGAAGGGTTCATATAGGCATCTGAGATCGGAAGGATGAAACTCAACATTTTGCATCTGAGATCTCGTCGTGCCCGCGACGGGATAAAAATGTGGATTCCTGGAAAATGATTCGTCACGCCCGCGACGCCTGGTGTCGTGCCCGCGACCAAGTACTGCCCGCGACCAGGGCATCGTGCCAGCGACAGCAACACTGTTCTTCCTGAAACTCAAATTAAAAATAGCAAATGACGTCCAAAAATTCCCAAAACTTATACATAGTACCTAAACACATAAATCTAGCTAATTGTGATGAAAAATTGTCGAAAGAACTCTCGAAGCACGTTAAACGGTGATGAAACGTGAAATGCAGCTTTTCGAGTTCATGGATTTCCATTCTCTTGATTCTTTTTCATTTTTGCTTCAAATTCCATGCCAATCTGCCATTAAACATCCAACACACAGCAATACCAACATTTCAAGGTAAAACGAACCTAAAAATGCAATTTAGACAATTCAAAGGGAATAAAACAATCGTTTAGAATAACGAAATGATGTGTGATTTCATACACATCAGGTATGCTTACCTCTACTTTCTTAAAAGCTCAAATATGTCCTTTTCTACTTCTGCTTTCTTATCCTTAGTCAAACGGTTAGGAAAAGGAGAAGTTGAAATAGTCCTCGATTCATTTGGAGCCACAGACTTCGACGTTTCTTCTTGTTGCTTAGGGGTTTGAAGAATTTCAGCTACCCCCTCCCCTTTATCTTTATGAACTTCCAGTTCATCTTCAATTTCGTGAGAGTTTTTATAAATGCCTATTAACTCTTTCCCACTTCTCAGAGTTATTGCATTTCAGTTTCTCTAGGATTTATAGGCTCAGAAGGGAGTTTGTTGTTCATCTGAGCCTTTAACTGGCTCATATCAGAAGTTAATTGGCTTATTTGACTTTGGATGCTCTGAATGTCAGTCTTTGTCTCCCTAGCATCCTTCTGTATTTGTATTTGCGTTATAGCCATTTGTTTAACCATATCTTCAAGTGATATTCCCCCTGAAGATCCTTGATTATTGTTATTAGCATTGAAGTGTTGTTGTTGTTGTTGCTGCTGCCCCAGTCCCTGACCAAATCCTGGATGGAATTTTTGTTGTTGGGGGATATTCTAGGCGTTGTTTTGTGCTCCCTATTTAAATATTGGATGGTTCCTCCAAGGTAGGTCTGGCATATTGTTCCACGGTGTTGTCCTTTGTCTTTGAAAATTGATAGCGTTTACGTCGTCTTGTAAGGAAGGACAAGCATCCGTTTTATGTGTTATACATTGATAGAATTCACATGCTTTCACTTATTGAGGCTGTGATTGACTAGTGTTGGTTACTAGTTTAGCAACAAAATCAATAAGTTCAGCAATCTTTTTATCTGTTGCCGAGTTTCCAACTGCCTCTCTATCGACATCAGCCCTTGGACTGAAGTTTTGAGAACTTTGGGCAGAAATTTCTATTAATCTCCTTGCTTCAGTAAGAGTTTTGTTCTTTAAGGCGCCACTACTTGAAGCATTTATTCGGTGACGTTCTTCGGGTAGCAACCGTTCATAGAAATGTAGAATTAGGAGGTTTTCTGCTTTTGAATGATGCAGACAACTTGCACATAAGCGTTTGAAATGCTCCCAATATTCATGAAGGTTTTCGCCCACCTTTTGTCTAATCCTGAAACTTTCTTTCTGGAGATTCGTTGTTTGGCTTGAGGGGAAATACTTACAAAAAAACGCATTCTGCATTTCTGCCCAAGTGTTGATTGATAATGACGGTTGTTCACACAGCCATCTTTTGCATATCCTTGTAATGTGAAAGAAAATGCGAACAGTTTCATCACGTCAACCGTTATACCTTCAAGTTTGATCGATTTGCAAATTACGTGCAACTCCTTCAAGTGTCTATGCGGATCTTCACCAGGTAGATCATTAAATATAGGGAGTTTGTTCAGAAGGTCTGAATTTAGTTTGAATGGCGCATTTAGATTTGGCAAATTTATACAAAGAGGCTCTTCCTCTATCGTGGGAGCAGATAGCTCCCGAAGAGTTCGATTTAAATTTTACGCAACATTATTTGCATTGTCTTGATTGTTTTCTACCATTTCAAGATTTTTAAAAATTATAGGAGTGAAACTCCTTTCTGTATGGTCGTGTGGAGAAGAAGTTGAAGGTGTAGATCTCGGAAAAAAAGTAGAGCTTCCTATCTGAGGAAATTAGAGACTAATATCCTAACTTCAGATCCAGTTACCCTATCACTTCTTAAGTACATAAAAATTCATATAAACTTCTTTTGATTTCAGAATTTTTTTTGTTGTTTATTTTAAAAAACAACTAAGTCCTTAAAATAAATTTTTTCTTCTTTTTTTCCTTTTTTTTTAAACCAAGAATAAAAAATTATCGAGTAAAGTTCGGTTGAGCTGACACTCGTTACCGTTGCCCGACAACGACGCCAAAAATTGATGTGAAGTCAGCCAAGGTTGCAATTATGGCAACTTCCACGTTCGTCATAAAACGTGCCAGTTTGTTTTTACCCCACTATAAATACTAATGTAGATATGGAAGCAGGGGTAGATCCCACAGGGAACAGAGAATGTCGAAGTAAACTCAACTTAGAGTAATTTGTATCCTCAAGGGGGCAAGAGTTAAGATAGAATTTTTGGGGAGTTTTAAGTGTTAAAAGATAACTTAAAACTAAGCTAACTAGATCAAACAAAAGCTAAGATAGAGCTGGGATATAGAGGAGTTTCCTTAAGTTGGGAGAAAGTGTCACGCCCGCGACACATTAAAACCCCGAAATTCTACTGAAATGAGCTGTCATGCGGGCGACCTAGAGACGTCGCGCCCGCGACCCACTGCCCAGCCCACGACACTGCCAGTAGTGGTCGTGACAGGTGTGCTGATCATCGAAAACTATCGAAGAAAAAAACTAAACAACGTTCAAAAATTCTAGAAACTTATACAACACATCAGAACTCGCTAATCTAGCATCTCGACGTAAAACTTTGCCATATTAGCTCTCGAAGCACATGAAACGACGATAAATTTGTGAATTTAAGCCTTGCAGCTCATGACTTGTCATTCTTCTTCATCTTTCTTCATTTCCCCAAATTTCGCGCCAATCTGCCAAAAAAACATAATACCGCTAACACAACTACTTAGACAATACAAGAGACCTAAAACAAATATTTTGAATAAAAAATTGATGTGTGTTTTCATACACATGAAATTCCATAATACCGCCATAAAAACAACCTAAATCTCTTAAAAATAAATGAAAAAGACCAATAAACATAATAAAACAACCTTAAATTTGATCAAAACGCAAGGATCTATCAAAAGATCCTTTGAGATGACCTTAACACAGTCAAAAAAAATAAGAAAAGGACAACGACACTTTAAAAACAACTCAAATCTCTTCAAAATACCCAAAAACGAAAGAGAAATTGTAAAAACACCATAAACCAACCTCAAATAACTTGAAAACATAAGAATCTATTAAAAGAGCCTTGATATTATCTTAAGATACTCAAAAACACTTGAAAAGGCTAAAAACGCCATAATAACAACTTAATTCTCTTCGAAACACTTAAAAACAAATGAAAAGCACTAAAAACACCATAACACGACCTCAAATCACTTGAAAACAAGAGAATCTATCGAAATAATTTCAAACCACAAAAAAAAATGAAAAAAAGATAATAAACACCATTACACACCCTCAAAGCACCTGAAAAAGCATGAATCCATCAATATAGCTTTGAAGGGACCATGAAACACTAAAAAAACAACTCACGTCTCTGAAAACCCTAAAAAACAAATGAAAAAGTCTATTAAACGTCACAAAACAACCACAAATGTCTTCAAATCATGAGAATTTATCAAAACAACCTAAAAAGGACCTGAAACACTCAAAAACTCATGAAAAGGCAAAAAATATCTAAAAGTCAACTCAAACATTTCAAAACACTTAGAAACAAATGAAAAGTGCTAAAAACATCATAACACAACCTCAAATCACTTCAAAACTTAAACATATATCAAAATAGTTTCAAACACTAAGAAGCAAATGAGAAACACGAGTAAACACCCTAAAACAACCTGAAATCACTTCAAAACTCTACAAAAGGCGTAAAACACCAAAAAAAAAAAAAAAAAACTCAAACCTCTTTAAAGAAACCAAAAACAAATTAATATTGGCAAAAATGATCATGAAACAATATCAAATAAGTAGAAAACGCAAGAATCTTTCAATAGAGCCTTCAAATGACCTTCAAACACTCAAAACCACTAGAAATGGCTAAAATCTCCCAAAAAACAACTTAAATCTCTTAAAAACCTTTAAAACAAAGAAAAAAAGGCCAATAAACATAGTAAAACAACCTCAAATTTCATCAAAACACAAGAATCTATCAAAAGATCCTTGAGATGACCTTAAAACACTCAAAAAAATATGAAAAGTATAACGACCCTATAAATACAACTCAAATCTTTTGAAAATAATCAAAAACGAAAGAGAAGTTGTAAAAACACCATAAACCAACCTCAAATAACTTGAAAACGTAAGAATCTATTTAAAGAGCCTTGAAATTACCTTAGTACACTTAAAAACACTTGAAAAGGCTAAAAACGTCATAATAACAACTTAATTCCCTTCAAAATACTTAAAAACAAATGAAAAACACTAAAAACACCATAACACAACCTCAAATGACTTGAAAACAAAAGACTGTATGAATATAGTTTCAAAGCACTAAAAAAACAAATGAAAAAGATAATAAACACCATTAAACAGCTTCAAAGCACTTGAAAAAGCATGAATCCATCAATATAGCTTTGAAAGGACCATAAAACACTAAAAAAAAACTCAAGTCTCTTAAAACCATTAAAAACAAATGAAAAAGTCTATTAAATGTCTTAAAACAACCTTAAATCTCTTCAAAGCACGAGAATCTATCAAAATAACCTAAAAACGACATTAAACACTCAAAAATTCATGAACAGACTAAAAATAACTTAAAATTAACTCAAACATTTCAAAACAGTTAGAAGCAAATAAAAAGTGGTAAAAACACCATAACACAACCTCAAATAACTTGAAAAGTAAAATTACATCAAAATAGTTTCAAACACTCAGAAACAAATGTGAAACACCGGTAAACACCTTAAAACAACGCGAAATCACTTCAAAACTCTTCAGAAGGCGTAAAACACCCAAAAAAATCAACTCAAACCTCTTTAAAACACTCAAAAACAAATGAATATTGGTAAAAAGATTATAAAACAAACTCAAATAACCGAAAAACGCAAGAATCTTTCAATAGAGCCTTCAAATGACCTTCAAACACTTAAAAGCACTAGAAATGGCTAAAACAACCATAAAACAACTTAAATCTCTTAAAATCGTAAAAACAAATGAAAAAGATCAATAAACATAATAAAACAACTCAAATTTCATCAAAACATAATAATCTATCAAACGATCCTAGAGATGACCTTAAAACACACAACAAAATATGAAAAGGATAATGACACTATAAAAACAACTCAAATCTCTTCAAAATACTCAAAAACAAAAGAGATGTTATATCAAATAACTTAAAAATTTAAGAATCCATTAAAAGAGCCTTGAAATTACCTTAAGAAACTCAAAAACACTTAAAAAGGCAAAACTTGCCATAATAACAACTTAATTCTCTTCAAAACAGTTAAAAACACCTTAACACAACCTCAAATCACTTGAAAACAAAAGAATCTATCAAAATAGTTTCAAGCACTAAAAAAACAAATGAAAAAGGATAAAAAACACCATTAAACAGCCTCAAAGCACTTGAAAAAGCATGAGTTTGTCAATATTGCTTTGAAAGGACCATAAAAGACAAAAAAACAACTCAAGTCTCTTAAAACCCTGAAAAACAAATGAAAAAGTCTTTTAAACTTCTTAAAACAACCTCAAATCTCTTCAAAACCGATCTTAAAATGACCTTCTCAAAAACTCATGAAAAGGCTAAAAACACCAGAAAATTAACTCAAACATTTCAAAACGTTGAGAAACAAATGAAAAGTTCTAAAACACCATAACACAAGCTCAAATAACTTGAAAATGTAAAAATATATCAAAATAGTTTCAAAACACTAAGATACAATTGAGAAAAACAAGTAAACACCCTAAAACAACCTGAAATCACTTCAAAACTCTTCAAAAGACGTAAAACACCCGGAAAAAAACCTCAAACCTCTTCAAAATACTCAAAAACCAATGAATATTTATAAAAAGATCATAAAACAACCTCATATAACTAGAAAACACAAGAATCTTTAAATAGAGCCCTCAAATGACCTTCAAACACTCAAAACCACTTGAAAAGGCTTAAACCACAATAAATAAAACTTAAATCTCTTAAAAACCTTAAAAACAAATAAAAAAGGCCAATAAACATAATATAACAACCTCAAATTTCATCAAAACACAAGAATCTATCAAAAGATCCTTGAGATGACCTTAAAACACTCAAAAAAATATGAAAAGTATAACGACCCTATAAATACAACTCAAATCTTTTCAAATGACTCAAAAACGAAAGAGAAGTTGTAAAAACACCATAAACCAACCTCAAATAACTTGAAAACGTAAGAATCTATTAAAAGAGCCTTGAAATTATCTTAGGACACTCAAAAACACTTGAAAAGGTGAAAAACGCCATAATAACAACTTAATTCTCTTCAAAACACTTAAAAACAAATGAAAAGCACTAAAAATACCATAACACAACCTCAAATCACTTGAAAACAAAAGAATCTATCAAAATAATTTGAAAGCACTAAAAAAACAAATGAAAAAGATAATAAACACCATTAAACAGCCTCAAAGCACTTGAAAAAGCATGAATCCATCATTATAGCTTTGAAAGGACCATAAAACACAAAAAACACAACTCTAAGTCTCTAAAAGCCCTCAAAAACAAATGAAAAAAATCTATTAAACGACATAAGACATCCTCAAATCTCTTGAAAGCACGAGAATCTATCAAAACAACCTTAAAAGGACATTAAACACACAAAAACTCATTAAAAGGCTAAAAATACTTTAAAATTAACTCAAACATTTCAAAACACTTAGAAACAAATGAAAAGTGCTAGAAATGCCATAACACAACCTCAAATCACTTGAAAACGTAAAAATATTACAAAATAGTTTCAAACACTCAGAAACAAATGTGAAACACCAGTAAACACCCTAAAGCACCGTGAAATCACTTCAAAACTCTTCCAAAGGCGTAAAACACCAAAAAAATCAACTTAAACCACTTCAAAACACTCAAAACCAAATGAATATTGGTAAAAAGATCATTAAACAACCTCAAATAACTGAAAAACGCAAGAATCTTTCAATAAAGCCTTCAAATGACCTTCAAACACTCAAAACCACTAGAAAAGGCTAAAAACACCATAAAAACAACTTAAATCTCTTAAAATCATAAAAACAAATGAAAATCCCAATAAACATAATAAAACGACTCAAATTTCTTCAAAACACAATAATCTAACAAACGATCCTTGAGATGACCTTAAAACACTCAACGAAATATGAAAAGGATACTATAAAAACAACTCAAATCTCTTCAAAATACTCAAAAACAAAAGTGAAGTTTATCAAATTACTTAAAAACGTAAGAATCCATTAAAAGAGCCTTAAAATTATCTTAAAAAACTCAAAAACACTTAAAAAGGAAAAAATTGCCATAATAACAACTTAATTCTCTTCAGAGTACTTAAAAACAAAAGCAAAGCACTAAAAACACCATAACACAACCTCAAACCACTTGAAAACAAAACAATCTATCAAAATATTTTCAAAGCACTATAAAAACAAATGAAAAAGATAATAAACACCATTAAACGGCTTCAAACCACTTGAAAAAGCATGAATCCATGAATATAGCTTTGAAAGGACCATAAAACACACAAAAAAAAAAAAAAAACAACTCAAGTCTCTTAAAACCTTTAAAAACAAATGAAAAAGTCTATTAAACGTTTTAAACCAACCTCAAATCTCTTCAAAACACTAGAATCCATCAAATAACCTTAAAAGAACCTTAAACACTCAAAAACTCATGAAAAGGGTAAAAATACCTTAAAATAACTCAAACATTTCAAAGCACTTAGAAACAAATGAAAAGTGATGAAAACACCATAACACTACCTCAAATCACTTGAAAACGTAAAAATATATGAAACTAGTTTCAAAACACTAAGAAACAAATGAGAAAATTGAGAAAACACCCTAAAACAACCAGAAATCACTTCAAAACTCTTGAAAAGGCATAAAACACCACAAAAAAAAAAAAAAAACAACAACTTAAACCTCTTCAAAACACTCAAAAACTAATGAATATTGGTAAAAAGATAATAAAACAACCTCAATAACTAGAGAACGCAAGAATCTTTCAATAGAGCCTTGAAATGACCTTCAAACATTCAAAACCACTTGAAAAGGCTCAAAACACCATATAAATAACTTAAATCTCTTAAAACCCTTAAAAACAAATGAAAAAGGCCAATAAAAATAATAAAACAACCTCAAATTTCATCAAAACATAAGAATTTATCAAAAGATTCTTGAGATGACCTTAAAAAACTCAAAAAAATATGAAACGGATAACGACACTGTAAAAACAACTCAAATCTCTTAAAAATACTCAAAATCGAAAGAGAAGTTGTAAAAACACCATAAACCAACCTCAAATAACTTTAAAACGTAAGAATCTTTTAAAAGAGCCTTGAAATTACCTTAAGACATTAAAAAACACTTGAAAAGGCTAAAAACATCATAAAAACAACTCAAATGTCTTATAAACCTCAAAAACATATTAAAGAGGCAAATAAACATCATAAAACAACATCAAATCTCTTTCAAAACCCAAGAATCTATCAAAAGAGCCTTGAAATGATCAAAAAATTAATTCAAATCTCTTCAAGACACTCAAAAACGAATGAAAAGTGCTAAAAACACCGCAAAGCAATCTTAAAAACCCTTGAAATGATCTTAAAACACTCCAAAACACTTGAAAAAAGCTAAAAACCACCATAAAACAACTCAATTCTCCTAAGGACCACAAAAGTAAATGAAAAAGCCTATTAACATCATAAAACATCCTCAAATTGGTTCGAAACACACAAAATCAAATGATAAGCATTAAAAACACCATAAAACAGCCTCAAATAACTTAATAATGGAATAATCTAACAAAAAAAACCTTGAAATGACCTTAAAACACTGAAAACACTTGAAAAGGAGAAAAGCACAATGAAAAGAACTCAAATCTCTTCAAAACACACAAAAATGAATGAAAATTTTTAAAAACTAGATAACACAACCTCTAATCACTTGAGAACGTAACAATACATCAAAATAGTTTCAAAAAGCTAAAACACAAAGAAAAAAGGCTACTGAACACCATAAAACAACCTTAAATAACTTGGAAACGCAAGAATTTATGAAAAGAGCCTTGAAATTACCTTAAAACACTCACAAACATATGAAATGGCTAAAAACACCATAAAAGAACCTCAAATGACTTGAAAACAGAAGCAACTATGAAAAGAGCCTTGAAATTATCTTAAAACACTGAAAACACTTGAAAAGGATAAAACAACTATAATACAACTCAAATCTCTTCAAAACACACAGAAATGAATGAGAAGTGGTAAAAACACAATAAAATGGCCTCAAATAGCTTTCAAACGAAATATATCCATTGAAAGAGTCTTGAAATGACCTTGAAACACTCAAAACCACATGAAAAGTTTAAAAACCCCATAAAAACAACTGAAATAACTTGAAAATGCTTAAAACACTCAAAACTTTAAAAGGCTAAACACACTATATAAACAACTCAAATCTCCTCAAAATACACAAAAACAAATGAAAAAAAAATCATAAAACACCTCAAACAACTTGAAAACACAAGAATCTATCAAAAGAGCCTTGAAATGACATGAAAACCATTAAAAAAACACATGAAGAAGCTAAAAACACTATAAAACAATCTCAAATAACTTGAAAACCCAAGAAAATATGAAAAGATCCTCGAAATGACTTTAAAACATTCAAAAACACTTAAATAGGCTAAAAACACCATAAAAAATAACTCAATTCTCTCAAGAACCTGAAAAACAATTGAAAAAGACTTATAAACATCGTAAAACAACCTCAAAGCTCTTAGAAACACAAGTTACTATCAAAAGAGTCTTGAAATGACCTTAAAACACACCAAAACACATGAAAAGACGAAAAACACCATAAAACAACCTCAAATAACTTGAAAACGCAAGAAGATAGGAAAAGAGCCTTGAAATAAGGTTAAAACACTCAAAAACTCTTCAAAAGGCTAAAAACACCATTAAAACAACTCAAACCTCTTCAAAATAGTCAAAAACGCATGATAAGTGGTAAAAACACCACAAAAAAAAAAAGCCTCAAAATAGTTTGAAAATATAAGAATCTATCAAAAGAGCCTTGAAATGACATTAAAACACTCAAAACCACTTGAAAAGTCTAAAATTACAATAAAAACAATTCAAATTACTTGAAAGCGCAAGAAACAATGAAAAGACCCTTGAAATGAGTTTAAAATACTCAAAAGCACTTGAAAAAGGCAAAAAACAACATAAAAACAACTCAAATTTCTTAAAAACTTCAAAAAAAAAAAAAAAAAAGAAGAAGAAGAAGAAAAAGATAAAGGCTTATGAACTTTTAAAACAACCTCAAATGTCTTCAAAATGCAAGTAACTATCAAATGCAAGAATTATGGTGTTGACCATTTGTCACGCATCACAAATAATCAAAGTCAATCCCAATTTCGGAATTATTTATACTCAACATATGGCTATGCTCCTTGGTCTGGGGATCTAGTAAATTTTCTAGTCACCAAAAAGCTTCCAAGTGAGCTTCCGAGGCATTAAAAAACAAAATAAAGAGTGATGTTAAATATTATTCTTGAGGGGACCTAATTTTGGAGATATTTCTGTGCTGTTGGGGTCATTAGATGATGCATACCTGATCATGTAATTAATTCTATCTTACAGCACTATCAATTTTTGAATATAGGACATTTTGGAGTTAGAAGTACGCCTCACAAAATTTTATCATGTGCATTTTATTGCATATCCTTGAATAAGGATGCGCATAAATTTTGTGAAAAGTTGCGAGCAATGTTGAAAATCGACAATATAACCACAAGTGATAAAATGCCTCAAAAATATATCGTATCATGTGAATTATTTGACATTTGGGGCCGGGTATTGATTTTATGGGACCATTTTCGAACTCAAAAGGTTATAATTATATTTTGCTGGCGGCTGACTATGCCTAAATGGTTGAAGCTATTGCAAGAAGAACTAATGATGCGAAAGTACTAGTTGAATTTGTGAAGAATTATATTTTCAACAAATTTGGCGTACCCAAGGCTGTTATGAGCGACAAGGGAACCCATTTTTGTAATAAATTGATGAACACCCTTTTGAAGAAATATAATATCCACCATAGAATTTACATAGCCTATTATCCTCAGACAAGTGGACAAACTGAAGTATCCAATCGTAAAATTTAAAATATTCTGAAGAAAATAGTCAACCCCAAAAGGAAAGACTGGAGTGATAAATTGAATCATGCTCTATGGGTATACCGCACAGGGTATAAAACTCCAATAGGGATGTCTCCCTTATAGATTTGTTTATGCAAGCATGTCGCCTAACTGTTGAAATTGAACATAAGGCTCGGTGAGTCACAAAGGAGTTGAATTTGAAATATGAGATTTGTTCGAAAAATTGGAAACTAAGATCCAGATGCGCCATAAAAGAGAATGCGACACTTTACAAGGAAAAATTCAACAATCTTCATGACACAAATATTTCTAGGAAGCATTTTACAGTGGGAGACAAAGTACTTCTTTATAACTCATGATTGAGATTATTTCTCAGGAAACTCAGATCCAGATGGGAAGGACCCTTTGTGGTTGATGGTCAAATTGAGAATAAATTAATAGATAAACTTGATGACTGATCGAAGAAACCGAGGGAATGAGAACAGAGACCGGCCAACCAAGCTAGGCTAAGCCGACCTCCCTGCAAACCTACCACAAGTCGGGGTCGACCCCTTCTTGGCCAACCTGCTCCGAGTTAGCCTCCTTGGTTAGCCTGTCCCGGGTCGACCTCCTCCTTTGTTGTTCAACACCCTATTAGTCCCACCGATACAACCTAGAAGGGAGGGGGGGC
>JAOVYX010001708.1:0-12407 GCA_035668315.1 Drosera spatulata | reverse complement strand
TAGGTATATCGAGATTGTGAAAGACATGTATGAAGAAACTGTTACATGTGTGCGAACCTATGTTGGTGAAACGACTGGTTTTCCTATGAAAGTGGGTTTACACCAAGGATCAGCTTTGAGCCCATACCTTTTCGCCTTAATAATGGATGATTTCACTAGGCATATACAAGATGAACTATCATGGTGTTTACTTTTCGCTGATGACATCGCTCTGGTGGACGATACGAAAGAAGGGGTAAATGAAAAACTTGAGACTTAGAGGGAGGCGTTGGAAAGTAAGGGGTTAAAGATCAGTAGAACCAAGACAGAATATATGGAATGTGTCTTTAATTAGAGTAGTCAAAAAAATGGTGAGAATGTATTGTTGGAACATAGTCTCTCCCTAAAATGGATTCTTTCAAATATTTAGGTTCGATACTACATAAGAATGAAGGAATTGATACAAATATTGATCATAGGATTAAAACAGGTTGGCTGAAATGGAAGGGCGCTGCAGGGGTGCTATGTGATCCTAAAATACTAATCAAGTTAAAAGAAAAGTTTTACAAGACAACTATTCGACCAACGATGCTGTATAGGTCAGAATATTGGGCAATTAAGTGGCAGCATGTATAGAAGATAAGTGTAAACGAGATTAAAATGTTAAGGTGGATACGTGAACATACAAGAACAAATAGGATACGAAATGAAGTTATCAGATAGAAAGTGGATGTGACTCCAGTAGAAGATAAGATGAGGGAGTCACGACTAAGATGGTATGGTCATGTATAACGCAGACCAGTCGCAGTTTCTGTTAGGAGATGCGAAGTCTGGGAGTTAGCACATGTCAAGAGAGGACGAGGGAGATCTAAAAAGACCATGAGAGAAACCTTAAAGTATGATATGGCCTACCATAATCTTACAGAAGATGATGCACAGACAGATTGGAATGACGCTGTTGTATTCATGTAGCCGACCTCATTTGATGGGATAAAGGCTTGATTTGTTGTTGTTGTTGTGTATGAGGAAACTATATGAAAGATATCGGGACTAAAAGAACCATACTAGGAAGCATATGAGTAAGTACTAACCATCCATCAAAGAACATTGATAAAACCACACTGTGTATATATGTCTAATAGGGAAAAACTAGTTCACTCAGGAATTTGCAGTTATGCTGTAATTTAGTGAGGAATATGATAAGTAACGGGTTGGTAATGCATGAAGTACCAATTGGCGGCCAGTTTCTTCTCTGATCCCAGCAGCTGCAGATGCATAATTTACCCCTCTCAGTATGTCTTCTTCGCTTGCAGTCGCATATGGGGAAATATAATTGTCGAAGCCAAGAAGCTCAGCTGCAATGTTGAGGAAAACCAGGAATTTGTCAGTCATCAACAATTCAAACCTTCTGCCACAGTCTGATACATCATGTAAGTTTTACGTGTATATTATTTGAATTTCTTGCACACAATACGACGAGCTTAGTTACTCTGCTACAAGTTATTGCCAAAATGTGATATCCTGATATCAGTACCCTTGTGAGATCCTGAAAAATTAGATATCCAGGGTGTTCCACTACTTTGAGCCTTGGCCCTTGGAGGTACCATATTGTTAGTCCCTTTATGTGGTCCATATATTATTTACATATGTGTATATAAGTTAAGTAAACAAAGAAAATACAAAAAATTGAAAGATAAAGCAAGTGGAAAAGTAAAAATAAAAAAAGAAGTATGCATGAAGTTGGCCCAATGAGCATAACCACAAGAATTTGACAATTGGGAAAATCACCAACTACACGCGAGGCCGACTCACTTTGATTTTCTCTTCTCAGGCGTGAATATATTTGCATGCGAGAGGATCCAACAGATCATGCACCAGGACATTTTCTATAAATAGGCCATAGCTCCAGAGGTTCATAGCATCACAGAAAATCATAAAATCGCAAAGAAACTATCACCAGGAGTTTTAGGGACGGTATTTGTAATCCAACGGTTTCGTAGTTTTTATCCCTTTTATTTTTACGGGGTTTTCCACGTAAAATCTTGGTGTAGACTCACTTATTTTTGGATTATTTAATTATCCATTTTAACTACATAGTGAGAAAAAAGTGCTTGACAATTTCTGTTACAACTTAAACCAGTTGTTTCCCAATAGATTGGTATCAGAGCTTTGGTTAACTTAATAAGAGGGCGATCACACTATTGTGCTAATTAAGATGGAAGACAGAGTCAGCATAGGTGGCATGATCCGATTGACCTCATCGAACTATTCGATGTGAAAGCCCAGAATGGAGGATATCCTTTACTGTAAGGATTTATACGAGCTGATCGTAACCAAGACAAAATTTGCTGATAAAGAGAAGAAAGCTTGGGCGCTGCTGCAGCGTAAAGATGTTGGTGTGATCAAACAGTATATTGATCAGAGTGTCTTCCAACACATTAATAATGACATCGATGCTTTTGCTCTGTGGGAAAAGCTCAAGACGATGTATTAGAGGAAGATTGCGATGAATAAAGGTTTCATGATGCGGAAGCTAGTAAAGTTGCAGTTCAGAGACGATCGTAGTGTAGCACAGCATCTGAATGATTTTCAGGGTATTGTCAATCAGTTGACAAGTATGGAGTTAAAGTTTGACGATGAGATACAAGCATTGTTCTTGTTAAGCTCTTTACTTGATTGCTGGGAGACACTGCTGGTGTCACTGAGCAACTCCACTCCTGAAGAAAAACTCACGATGAACATCGTAAAAGACAATATGTTGAATGAGGAAATAAGGAGGAAGGAGGTCAGCCCATCTAGCTCTTCAGATGCTCATATAACGGAGCATTGCGGACGGAATAAAGGAAGGACTTTCCATTAAGACGACAAGTCTAGGGGGAGATCGAAGTCCCAGACTTGGAAGGACTTCACTTGCTATTATTGTGGCAAACCAAGCCACAAGAAAAATGAGTGCAGGAAGTTGAAAAGCGGCATGACGCAAGGCAAGATCGCTAAGAGAAAGCAGAACGATGAAACAAGCACCACATCTGTTGCAACCATGGATGAACCATACTTCTTCAACCTCACTTGTTCAGATTCAGACTGGGTTGTAAGATTCTGATGCCTCGTTTCATCTTACTTCGCACATTGATTTCTTTTCATCTTACAAAAATGGTGATTATGATCTTGTGTGAATGAGAAATAATGAGACATCAAGAATAGTGGGTGTTGGAGATGTTTGGTTGCAAACTAATGTAGGTTCCAGGTTACTGTTGAAGGATGATAAACATGTGTCAACATTAAATTGGCAAGTGAAACGAAAGAACAAGTGATTTAAATTAAATTCACTTCGTTCAAGACAAGAACTCTAAGAGTGGTCTCGAATTTAGCAGTAAGGTTGATATTTACAAGGAACCTCAATCTACCAAACTATCCTCCAATAAGGTGATGGGTAAACCCATTCCACCTAAACCCTAGAAGAAGAAGCAATCTTCCTCCACTAACCAATCTACCTACCCTGCTGCAAGGGGACATCAGAAGAGTTCCCACTCTGCTGCCCAACCACAGTAGAAGAGTACTAGTGAGGTTAGACAAAGAAGATCAAGTAGAAGAAAGGAACCTCAACTTTAACTCAACTTCTTCTACTTCTACTTGTGCTATCCTCCCATAGGAGCCTGGAATCAATCATTATTGCATCCTGGTATGTGGAAAACACTTATTCCATATCCTACTATACAATGGGAGCAATGGTACCCCGCTGCACCACTCATGCAGCTACATGTACCTTTTTGCATTACTGAAAGTAGAAAAGTTCATAAGCCATAGCACACAAAACCAAAGATTATGTGTCAACAGTGTGGCAAGGAAGGTCATAAAACCTATCATTGTATTACCCCACCAAAGAAATCCACTTAGGTGTGGGTACCTAAGGCCAACTGAGCAGAACCTAAATCATGGGGACCTATGATCAAATATTGAAATATCTTGCAGAAGTATCATAACCTAACATGGTATCTGGATAGTGGATACTCAAGATATATGACTGGATGCAAGGCCTTACTGTCAGATTTTAAAGAAGAAGATGGTCCCCAAGTAACCTTTGATAACAGTAATGTAGGTAAGGCTAAAGGCTAAGGAATCCTTGATATAGGTTCACTGGTTTTTAGACATGTGACTTATATTGAAGGATTGAGTCATAACTTATGATCTATAAGTCAATTATGTGACAAGAGTTATTATTTAAACTTCACAAAAAGCCAATGTGAAGTAAGGGATCTCAATTCGAATGAGATTAAGCTTATTAGGAAGAGGCATGGAAAATATTATGTTGTAGATTTCATGAACTCCTCTCCTAATGGCACCACTTGCTTCTACATGAATAAAACGGAAAAGATGTCATGCCACTGACATAGGACACTAGCACATTTAAACTTTAAGAACTTGTCTAAACTTGCCTCACAAGATTTAGTGAGAGGATTGCCAAAGTAAAGTTTACAAAGACAAGTTATGTACTTCCTGTCAATATGAGAAGAAAACTAAGGTAAGCTTCAAAAGCATTAATAGTGACCAAACAGTAAGGGTGCTTGAACTGTGCTTGAACTACTACATATGGATCTATTTGATCCAGTAGAAGTTGAGAGCCTAAGTAGGAAGAAATATACACTAGTTATTGTAGATGACTTCTCTAAATATGCATGGGTATTCTATTTACATAAGAAAAGTGAAACATGTGATGTGCTGACTAGATATCTTAGGTAAATTTCAACTGAAAAAGGTTTAGAGGTGGTTGCAATATGAAGTGATCATGGAATTGAATTTGATCAATATGGTTTTGATCAGTATTGCAATGATCATGGCATTAGACATAAATTCTCTGCACCTAGGACCCCTCGACAAAATGGGGTTGTTGAAAGAAAAAATAGTGCTCTAACAGAGGCTGCTAGAGCCATGCTGCATGACTCTAATTTAGCTAACTGTTATTAGGCTGAGACTGTAAATACTGCATGTTATGTTCAAAATAGATGCCTTGTAAACAAACTGCTCTAAATAGATGCCTTGTAAACAAACTGCACAACAAGATTTCATATGAGCTATATAAGGAAATGACCCAATCTATAAGTTATTTCCATGTCTTTGAATGTAGTTGTTTTATTCACATAAATGAGAAAGTAAACAATGGGAAATTTGGCTCAAAGGTAGATGATGTGATCTTCCTGGGATCCTCTTTTGTCAGTAGGGCTTATAGATTACTGAATCCAAAGACTGATATGATTAAGAAAACGATTCATGTATCTTTTAATGAGTTTGATCCTAATATACACAGGAAAGCAATGAGAAAAATGTAGTACTATATGTTGAAATGAATGGTGAACAGAATACAGAAGAGCAACGCACGACAAAGGATGCCGCAAAAGAGTCACCTACAGTAGAGTCCCAACCAATTGTTCAGGTGGAACAAGAACAACAAATGTCAGTTGATGATGATGGAAAAAAAGAAGATAATGGACAGAAGATCATCCAACTGAGTATATTACTGGTGATGCAAAGGATCCAGTTAAGAATAGAAGAGCTTCTGCAAAAGATTGTCTTTCTACATGCTTCATTTCAGAAATAGAACCCAAAAAAATTGAAGAATTCCTTAAAGATATCAACTTGTTCAATGCCATGCAAGAGGAACTTAATGAATTTAAAAGAAATGAGGTATGATATTTTATTCCTAAAACTAAGAATTATCCTGTTATAGGATGTAAATGGGTATTTAGAAATAAGAGTGATGAAAATGAATAATTATTAGAAACAAAGTCAGATTTGTTGCCAAAGGGTACTCATAGGAGGAAGGTATTGATTTTGATGAAACCTATGCTCCTATGGCAAGACTTGAAGCAATAAGGATGTTCTTAGCATATGTTGCACATAAAGATTTTAAGATGTATCAAATGGATGTTAAGAGTGTATTTTTTTTAATGGAGAATTGCAAGAGGAAGTATATGTAGAACAACCACCTGGTTTTAAGGAACATAAATATCTGGAGTATGTATATAGACTTGACAAATCTCTTTATGGTTTGAAACAGGATCCAAGAGTTTGGTATGAAACATTGTCGAGTTTTCTTATTGATCATGAATTTAATAGAGAAAAGGTAGAGACAACTCTTTTTATGAAACAATACAAGGTGATACCCTCTATCAGTTTAGATATATGTTGATGATATCATCTTTAGGAGCACTGATGAGAAATTGTGTTATAGATTTGCTAAACTTATGACCTCTAAATTTCAGATGAATCTCATGGGTGAATTCAAGTACTTTTTAGGTCTTCAACTACATCAATGTAACAAAGATATTTTTATAAATCAATCTAAGTATCTTGAGAACATGATTAAAAAGTTTTTCTTAGAAAATGCTTCAACAATGGAGACTCCAATGTGCTCAACCCTTAAGATAGACAAAAACAAATGTGGGAAGTCAGTCAATTAGAAACTGTACAGAGGCATCATTGGATCATTACTGTATCTTACTGACAATATACCTGATATCATGTATTTTGTGTGTGTTTGTGCCAGACATCAAAGTAGTCCTAAGGAATCACACCTTATTATAGTCAAGAAAATCCTGAGATATCTCAAGGGGACTTTTGACTTAGGGTGGTATCCTAAGCATTCTGGATTAGATCTAGTGGGTTTCTTAGATGTTGACTTCACAGATTGCAGAATGGATAGGAAAAAGTACAAGTGGATTATGTCAATTTCTTGATTCAAGATTGGTATAATGGTTCAGTAAGAAACAGTCAACTGTATCAACCTCTACTGTAAAAACAGAATGAGTTGATGCACCAAGCTATGTTGCACAGATCTTCTGGATGAAGTCACAACTTCTTAATTGTGGCCTAAGTATCTTAAAACCCTTATCTATTCTGATAACAGCTCTGCAATTGCTATATCTGAAAATCCTGTGTTTCACTCTACGATAAAACACATAGGTGTAAGATATCATTTTATAAGATTTCATTTTATAAGAGATCATATGCAGAAAGATAATGTTAAGTTAGAATTTATTCCTACTGAGAGTCAAGTAGCTGATATATTAGATAAATCTAAATTTATTTACTTTAGAGGAGAATTGGGAATGTTAGACCTAAATGTCTAAATTAATCACACCTGAGATCGAATGCTTTTATAAGCATAAGCATCAAACTACTCCAGAAAGGTTTAACCTTATTGCAGCAATGTTTGGTAGGAACAGAAATGTTACCTTATTGTAGTAATGTTCAATCCTACTGTAGTAACGTACATAGAACTGTATACTGAACAGTCACATCATAATTATACTGATTCAACATTTCTGACCATTGGAGAGATTATAGCCACACACAATTTATCACCTTTTCACTACCCAAAACTGAAATAAAGCAAGTAATAGAGGTTTTGGTAAAAGTCATGAAAATAAAGCAAGTATGAAAAGTAGGTCTAATCCATGTGTTCTCTTTCACTGCATCCATAAAAAGGTATCACAACCGGAGTCCTATGAGACGCTCATCTAACAGTCGAACAATTTTAGTTCCGTCACGATTAGTATATTACTAACGCTGCGTCAATCATGGTTCTCTGTTTTATCTGCCATGCTTAAACTAGCAGGAAAGCTAGAAAGCAAAAGCTAGCTTATTATCAGTATCATCAGAAGGGACACGCCAGAAACAGAAAGGGTGCAATAGAAATCTGGGCTGTCGCTGTCGCAGACTCATTTACCTATATAGCTTCTAAAGTTACAGACCAAGAAAAATAATCAAGAAAACGTCTATCCAGCCATGATGAAAGTAATGGACAAAGAAAAAGCAATGAAATCCCATTGAAGATGCCATAGAGAAACACAAATATATAGATGCAGCTTCATGCTCACCAATGACATCAACTGTTGTTTTCCCATTACAAAACCTTCCAGTCGGACCTCCAGGGAAATCAATACCGTAAGGCAAGTAATTCGCCCTTGCCAGCGACGCCATGTTGTTGTTATTCCCACTGTCGACCAGCGAGTCCCCAAATACGAAGTAACACGGCACTTGAGGCTCTCCTTCAACCCCAAACATCAATTCCACCATAACCATGCAAACGAATATGGGAAACCCTATCAAATTCCTTTCACTTCCCATTCTCATTCAAGTCCAGAAAGTCAAGAAACAAAATGCTGGGTTCTTTGTGAGTGACTTGGTGTTGTGGATGGACAAGGAGAGGGCCGCAAAATGGAGAGCATATATATAGAGGGGCAGCAGATGCCAGAAGGAGAGGAAGATTGGACAAGAATGTATTAATTGGACAATGGGTAGATACAAATATACAAGTCTCACTGGCCTCGAAACGTGACAGTCATCATCTAATCCAAACTTGTGATTTCTATATAAAGCACATGCAAGGAGACCAAGCAACAACTGAGATAGAACTGGATGAATGGTGCGATTAGGAACATAATAAGAACGTAAATGCAAGACAAAGGCATCAACTCATATAATCTAATCAAGTGCAGAACTGAAGAGGACAAGATGTAAGCAGTCTTATTCCTCAAGCCCTCAAGAGCATTGCTTACACTGATCTAATCCTTTTGACACATAATAAGCACATAGAGTCCTTCAAATTTAGTGATATAGGTTGCCACAGGAGACAGATAAGATACTGACATGGAACATTTAGAAGGCGGGGACAGCTGTACAAGAAAAGATCACGGAGAACAGAGGATGACAATAAATTAACTTGGGTAGAGGTAATAGGATAGGAGTTGAAGTTTCGAACAGTATTGTCTAGAATTTGAGCATGTGAGTAATGATAGCAACACCACCAATGAATATAATGAACACTTCTAATCCGAATGTGGAATGGCACAGATCAGAACCATGTTACGTCTGTGTGTGCTTTTTGGTGTAGGCTGTATTTTGCGAAAAATGATATATGGATCGAATGGGATATGCAGCAGGTACACACGAGGGCCTCTTGTTGAAAGTGTGCTTGGCTCAAGGAACATAATGTGTTTTTTTTTTTTTGGTCTCATAAGCACCCGACTTTGGCAAGGGTCCTAACCCCGACTTACTGTTAAGTGAAGGAGGAAGCCGTTGCATCCAGTAACTCAGAAGCCGAATGGCCCAGTTAAAACGGGTATAGTTCAGGCACTAGTTCAACATTCACAAGATAATGACAGGTTCTGTGAGACCTAAAGAACTATTACAACGAAACTACTAATGCGTATCAACTCGACCGAAACAGAAGGACACTTCAAACAGGCACATGGCTTCGACTAGAATATACGACCAGCAAACATTTCACAACAGTACTAGCAATAAACATATAGTCCTAATGTTTACGTGAATCATGGCCATTACGATGACAATTGGGATGACTATCCCAAAAAATCCTACCATTACTTGTCAAAAATTTATTTCAAGGCCTAAAACAATGTTGGACATTGAAAAGCCAAGCCAAGCCAAAAAGCCAATGGCGAAAAAGTAAAATAAAGCCAATGGCAGATATGATAGGTGAATTGAATATGAGAGGAGTGGGGGGGACAATGTCAACTAGTATGACACCGATTTTCATTTATCAGGACAAGCAGTGCCTTGCTGGTGGTGGATCAAACTATTCCATCAGAAACTTACTCACAGCAGCTGGAATAAAAATGAAAAATACACATTTCCTCAAGCAAAGGTCATTCTTACAAAGATAAATTACAGAAAACAAAGCAATGAGAAGCGTAACCATGTGCAAGTCTAATGGACGTGAATTGATAACTTAAATGCGTTTCAAACACAAGTCACAAGCACACAAAGATCATCGAGACGTAACATGAGAAATCACACTGGTAAACACATCAACAAGAAAGTATTCCAACAGATAAAGGGGAAAGGGAAATTAAGGAAAGGGATAGAACTTCTGACACACTTTTAAACAATCAAAATACAAGATAATGATAGTGAGACTGTACACAGCATAACTGTGAATGATGATTCCGACCATGGTGCCATCTTGAAGACCATGAACCAGCGGCGAGTATTACTATTTCAATGTATGAAAAAATAGCATTTAATCCCCATAACTATCATCCGGTTATACTTTATCCCAATGAATTGCTAATACGTTATTTGCTTAAAAATAAAAAGAAAAAGAAAAAGTGGTGACGAGACCCACCACTATTAAAAGCAAAACAAGAGGAGATGGTTTTGCAGAAACCTTGAGAATTCTTGGTGGCGAAAAAGCAGGGACGACACGAAACAAATGCAAGAGGATGGTGAAACATTGCTATAAATTTGCAATCGCAGCGGGTGAACAAAGCAAGGGAGCATAACCAGGCAAAGCAAAGCCATCGGTGTTAGAGAATTTAGGATAAACACGAGTTTGTATTTGGGTTATCTTTTCACTTAAAGATTATCCTATTTTAATAATATCAAGGGATTGTCCTAAATATTTTATTATTATTTTTGGGTATGTGTGAGTTATGAGTGACACAAAAATTAGTGAATGGAGGGACAAATTCTCTTATAATAAAAGTTCACCAGGATTGTGAAAATACTTATCGGTTGTCCGAGGATATAATCTCAGGAGCGGGATGAACCATGTAAATCTCTGTGTCGCGGTACCAATTTTATTTTATTATTTATCTCAATTATTTTTCTAATGTTACTTGTACCAAGTCCTGTGAGCTATTGAGTTTGGTATCTCGGTAAAGTAATTTCTGAAACAGTGAAATGGAGAAAGTGATGGGCGACAAGTTCGAGGTGCAACCATTTGATGGTATAAACAATTTCGAGTTATGAAAAATGAAGGTCTATGACTTGTTGATGCAACTTGATAAATATAAAGCCTTACTCGGGAAAGAAAAAAGCCGAAAAAGATGTCCGATGATTGGGTGGAGAAGGACATAAAAGCGTGTTCCACTACACGCTTCTGTCTCTCTAACAAGATCATGTTCAATATTAAAAGCGAGAAGACAACGGCTGGACTATGGGCTCGGTTAGAGAACTTATATCAAACCAAGTCCCTCGTGAACCGTATATATCTGAAACGAAGGCTCTATTCTTTGAAGATGAAGGGGGATGACACGATCTCGGATCATTTGAACGAGTTCAACGATGTTATAAGTCAACTGGAGAGTATTGATGTCCACTGAAAAGATGAAGACAAGGCGGTTATTTTGCTGTGCACTTTATCCGACAGTTATGACAGCCTAGTCATGACATTGAGTTGCTCTAAGAAAGAAAAATTGAAGTTAGATAATGTGACGACCACATTACTTAGCATCGAATTTCGAAGGAAGGCGTCCTTCGAAGGCTCGGTACATGGTGACATGGTTGTCTCTGGAGGACGATCGGGGGGAAATTCATCATCGAGGGGCCGTTCGAAATGCCTGAGCGGTGAACGCGAATGTTAACGGTGTGCGAGGAAGAGGCTTTTAAAAAGGAACTGTCGGTTTGCTAAAGCCGTGGCCCTAGTTTTACAAACGACATGCGTAAGGATGATAATGAATTCGAGATTGGAGTTTCACACAATGAGATGCTCGTAACTGGTGGAGGTTCTAATTCCCAAGAAAACCGGATGTTTGACAACGGTGTAACAGATAACATGTTTCCACATAAATCATGGTTCTCATCCTATCATCGTTGCGGTGGGACAATTGTGATGGGGAACAATTCAACCTCTAAAGTGGAAGGAATTTGTTCTGTACGCCGAAAGATGCATGTTGAGATCATTAAAATTTTGGAAAATATCAAACATGTTCCAGGGTTACGGAGGAACTTGATTTCTTTGTCAAGGCTGGACTCACAGGGATTCTGATTCGACGGTCAAGGCAGGTCAATGAAAGTTACTAGCGATGCACTCATTTTTATGAAAGGATATCGCGATGGCAACTTCTTTAAAATGTAAGGATTCACGGTGATCGACAACGTGGTGACAAAAGAATGGGTAAGGAAGCAGTTATCCGTTAAAGGGCACAAATCAGGTGTAGCCACGAGGAAGGTTAGTTAAAGGAAGCGATGTGGCAGTTCTGATGGAGATGGGCGGAGGTTGTACAATACCTCCATGTCTCAGACGAAGGTGATTTTTCGGATGGAGGCAATCGACAAAAGATTGTTTTTAAAACAAGGTGGAGAACTACTAGTGTGTTGTTTGTTTAAGAATAAAAATAAACATAAAAAGTGATGGCGGGACCCACCACTATAAACAGCAAAAGAAGAGAAGATTGTTTTTGCAGAAGCTTTGAGAATTCTCGATGATGGAAAAGCAATAAATATTTACGAGACTTTGAGAAAACAAAGATGGGACGAAGCAAATGCAAAATGGCGATGAAGCAATGCTATAAATTTGCAAGCACGAAAGAGGAACAAAGCGAGGGAACGAAGCATGCAAAGCAAAACCATCGGGGATAGAGAATTTAGGATAAACACGGGTTTGTGTTTGGGTTATCACTCACTAA
>JAOVYX010001707.1:0-12409 GCA_035668315.1 Drosera spatulata | reverse complement strand
AGCCCGTCCAACGC
The DNA here is from genome assembly GCA_035668315.1 of Drosera spatulata. NCBI lineage: Eukaryota > Viridiplantae > Streptophyta > Magnoliopsida > Caryophyllales > Droseraceae > Drosera > Drosera spatulata. The sequence goes on along the minus strand of JAOVYX010001707.1, from coordinate 12,395 downwards.
GTAATGGGCCGGGCCGAGTCCGGACAAATTCCGGACGGGCCGGGCCGGACGGACGGGCCGGACACCTTTTTGACAATACTAAATGCAAGTTACCGTTAAGTCGCTATTGCCATTAAGATGGGTTCATAATTTCATTCATAAGAATATAAGATAATGGTGTTAGCTAAGGTTTAGAATTTTCCTAAAACGATAGGTACTAACTAACACATGCCAAACCACATAAAGTAAATGAGGTGATCATAAATAAAATATAAGAACTAATTCTCGTCATCTTACTATGCTCGAATTATATTTTTTACTCCCTCTCGCGAAAAGTATAATATTTTGACCGGATCGAAAATTTATATGTGTGTTGAATTTGTATTGAATAATATTTAAAGTATTAATTTACTGTAGCAGATGAGAGAAGAGTTAATGGGTATATTGTAGCTGATTTGATATTATTCCTTATCAAGTGTTATAATTTTTATGGGACATTTAAATAAGACAAGTGTTATAATTTTCATGAGACGGATAGAGTAGTTTTTTTTTTTCAAATTTTTTTGCAGATTTTTTTTGGAAATAAAAGACTCAAAGCAAAACTAAAAACATTATACAAAACTTACTCGGTCTAAACTAAACATGAAATCACCAAAAACAATAAAAAACATGAAACTAAAAACAAAAGAAGGAAATAAAAATAGTAAACACCCCCCAAGCTAAATCATGCATTGGGAATGTGAAAATAAAAATTAAACCTAAGGGAAAAGATATACCTATAAAGCTCAAGAACAGGATGGAAACATGTCAATTATCGATCATTCTCATCATATCGTCTGCCATTTTAGCTTGAAACTCCAACCCATGATCATCATCTTCTAAATAAAACCATCGCTCAACTCTGTATATATCAATTCCTCTTTCCAAGTGTGGAAGATTGAGATTTTGTTACGATGTCTTTTCTGTCTCTAAAATATTAAAAACAACAAAACTCCAATTTGCACAAAAATTAGTAGATCACTCTCTTTCTCAATATAAAATATAGAATTATTGAAAACGGTTCTACATAAAAGAAAACATGAATATAAATATGCATGGATGAAATAAAAGATAGAATACATCATTGGAATTTTTCTTCCTAAGACAAGATAAATGGTGATTATGTTCTATCATTGGAATCGTCAAACTACCTAGAAAGCAAAAAACTAGTTAATTTTTCTCCCAATGATGTAATTTAATTGGTTGTTATCCTTTTGGTTTGTTATCATCTTATTTATCCTCAATCTTTTTTTTATCTTTGTTTAATTCTTTTGAGTTTGTAATTGAAGTTTGAATTGATTTATCGTTTGTTAAATTTTTCTTTAAATTGATTAAATCTTTTTGGTTAGAATTTTTTGTTTCTTGATCTTTGATTAATTTATTTAATTTAAATTAAGTTTCTGTGATTTTTTCTCGAGATAATTATCTGAAGGATCATTTTTTCAATTTTATTTCCTCTGAAAGCAACCATAAAATTTTTACTACGTACAAGGATACTTTTTAAAAAATGAATATTTTTTGTCCAATCTACTTACCCTTCTCCACCACAATAAATATATATCCCTCAACCCTAATTTTCTTTCAACATTATCCGCCTCCCCTCTTCTCCTTCATCTCCTTCGCCAACTTCACCGTCGACCACCCCTTCTGGTCCGACTCTGTCTACTCCTCCGCCTTCCTTGACATCCACCGTCATCGCCTCAATTGTCTCGTTATCGACCTCGACATCCAATGACGCCCTAACCACTCATGTTCACCACGATCGTCGTGAGATCCGTCCCCATCAGCCATCAGATTCGTCCTCATCATTCGATTTTGGGTATTTTATCATTTCTTACTCCAATCATCGTCAGAGATCATAGAGGAATTCAGGTCGTGGTCGTTGCTTTGTAGGTAAATAAGATTTAAAAAGTCGCACTACATGGAATTCTCTCTTTATTCTCTCTTACTTTTATTATTTTTTATTATGTTTTTTAACAGTTTTTTATTTATTTAATTAATTAATCTGATTTTCTTTTCTTCTTTTTTTTAAATTAATTTATAGAGGTTTATTAATTTGAATTAATCTTCTGAATTTTAATTTATTATCCTGATGTGATTACTTATTATGAGAAGGAAAAGTAACTTAAATAATTTTTTATTTTAATTTGCGCAATAGTTATATCATCCTCCAGTTAAATTAACCAGAGCTCTAATACCAGTCTGTTAGAAAAAGTTGGTGTGAGGTACAGCGAAAATTGCCCAACATGGGATCGTTGCGGTATCAAAATATCCACTAAAAAGGATTACAAATATCGTCCCTTGGATTACAATCACCAGGATTACTCTCACTAATTTTTCTTCTCTAACGGAATAAAATTATACCCGTAAAGGATACCCCTCAATATCCCAAACTGATTATTTTTCTAACTCTTCTGATGCTGTTTTTGTGTTTGTTGTGTTATATGCATTTGTGATGCTTCTTGTACCTATTTATAGGTGATAGAAGGAGAAGCTTTTTTTTCTTCCTTCGCCGCCTTTGCTTATTGTTGTCGCCTTTGTATTGTGCTCACGTATATCGTCACAATAAGGTTCACGAATTCTTCTACGTGTGTCTCCCTTTTCTCTCGAATTCTTCTGTTTTTTTCCTTCCCAAGTACGTCTTCCTTTTTTTTTTTACATTTAATGCGTTTGTGTATAGTGTTTTTTTCGTTCTTTTTGCAATAATTATGTGAAAAAGGTGTGGACCTCACGGAGGAAAAATAAAACAAACAAAAGCAATCACACCAGCAGAAGTCGATGGTGAAATGTGGACAATTATTTATGCAGTCATAATTTGGTTGTTTCCCTAGCAAGTTGTTGGACAATTACACTTCCTTGGTCTTCTTGTTTTGTTGTGTGCTCTAAGCACATGATTAATTTCTTTGTAATTGTATGGGATATTGTTCTTTTATTCAATACATATTTTGAATTTGAAAATGACATCATAAAATGGAAAACATAAAGTGTCTTGGAATATAGTATCATAAGAATTTCTGAACCGTAATGTTGAGGTGTCTTGAAAACTTATGGTGACCATGAAGTTAAAAAAACTGGAAAGTTTCGAAGGGCTTGTATAAGGATGGCTTCTCTGACATAGCCAAGAGAGTTCAGTTGTCAAGAAAAGAACCTTTTGGATGCAAGACGCTCTTCACGTGTAGTTTAGTGAACTTGACAACTTCTAGAGTCTGCTTGTGACCAAACTCTCTTGAAAAAGTCTATCTGGTGTCAAAACGGAGACTGTGGAAAGAAAAGGTTGAGGAACAAGTTCTTTCTGATGAGAGAGATAAAAGGTCGTAGATACAAACACCCAAGATTAGAGAAAACAATTTATGTGGTGGCAAATGGCAATAAGAGGAAAGCTCACAACAATAAAAAGTTTATAAAAGAGTAGTCATTAAATATGAATGTTGAAAAATCATCTTTTATTCTTTTATTAATCTGTGATTTTTTTTATGAATCAATATACACTAAAATTTTTTATTAAAATAAATGAACTTGATTGGCCACTACAATTAATTATCTAATTATATTGTGATTCATATTTTATGATAGATTTTCGTAAAAAAAATATGTGAAAATTTTCCAAAGATATCATATTGAATATTTATTTCGAAATAGATATCGCCCGAGTTTTTTTTAATCCAACAAGGTAACACCAAACACCCCCTCCACCCCACCAAATCGGCCCCTTGAAATCCACCCGCACCACTTCCCCTCTCCTCACCAACACCTCACCTCGCTCCCCCATTCCCTCAGCGCCCTCCCCACTCAGCCACCGCCGACTATGATCGATGACGTAACCACCTTTGTCGGTGCCGCCGCCGAGGATGAAGATGATGATGGCTTGGCGCGGGTGATGAGGTTCAACGGAGAGATGTGTGAGTGAGAGGTGAGGGACTGGAGAGGAATGCCATGGCTATGCCGCTGTGAGAGTGATGGGAGCGACAGAGGCGGCTCCGGCTACAGTGACGGCGACAACGACGAAGGTGAGGGCAGCGACCATGACAGTGGAGAGAAGAGAGGGTGTGGTGGTGGTGGTTGTTAAGGATTTAGAGAGTGTTGGAGAGCGGTGTGACATCGATGGTTGGAGTTTTCGGATTCCGACGATAAACTAGTTGTTCCGAACGAATTTTCGACGGATATGTTAATTGTTCTGCTCGGATTACAACTGCTTATTAGTTGTTCCGTCATACTAGTGTGCATATTAATTAGACATATTACTAGAAAGTAAAATAGGCTCACTATCAAGTGTTTAAGCACATTTCTTGATTCTAATGTTATCAGTTCGCGCGCATCTCAACTAATCCCCCGAATACTAACAAGGCGTTCCCCACCAACATCGGTTAAACCTTTGAGTAAAGTCAACGGACGTGACCAACCTGAATTTTGAGGTTAGTGGGATTCGAACCCAAGACCTTCAAGAAGAAGGTTGAGTCGAACATCATTAGACTAACCCAGGTTAGTTACCTTATACGAATTTAGGATCTCAATCAACAGCCCAAATCTTTAAGTGCATATTAAGTATTTGAGCTTATTATGATGACGACATCGACTGTATATCATAATCAACATCCCGAATCTTTATGTATATATTTTCTCTGTTTCAATTAAATTATAAAAAATTGGTTTGATACGATTATTGATGAAATCGTGGACTTTGTTGTAATGAAAAAAGAATACCCTTGTGTGATAGTAAGTAAAAATAAAGAAGAATTTTGAGTGGCGGAGAGAAAAAAATTATGATAAAAATGATGATTATGATATAAAATTAGAGTATGATGGATAGTTATTTTTTAAAACCTTGTCAATTAAGACAACGTCGTCGTAATTTTGTGGGATGTCAGTTTTTATAATGTGTCGTAAGTTATATTGGACTGAAAAAGTAGTAGTTTGACATCTAAATTACTGCCAAAGTGTTGTAAACTTTGTCCCTAGAATTCTTCCGTACTCTTCAACCAAGGTCGCAACTATCTCAGTATCTCTTAAGGCTCCAATTGATAGATGCATCAGCCACCATTCACCGGCCAACGATGTTGATCGTTTCTGTCCAGCACCGGCCTGTTATAGGCCATCCATTTACAGGTCTACACTTTTCATTTTGAGATTTTAGTTGCTGAGATCGTTAAAAGACTTTTACATGCATATTATTGATGTGACTTTGTTCCTTGGTTCTGATTCATGTGTTCAGTGTTTTTACCAACCATATCAGACATCCGTGTAAAGGGACTGGCCTCTGAAGCTTGTATCACCCCTTGATCGAGCAAAAGGGCAACACACAACAACAATCTCAATGGATCCATCAAGATCAGGCCTGATACGAACAAGATGTAGGTAGTTTTATCTGTATTATAAATAGGAGAGAGACTATGTAGGTAGTTCTATTATACATGATTTCACCTAATAGCATAATCAGGATGTCAATGGTTGCACCATTCGTACCTAACATCGGATTCCTGTCAACATCCACTGGACGCAAATCATGTGGTTGATTGTATCTCGAGCGAGTTGTCGAGCTGCTGGCTTACTAGAATTAGCTCAACGTTTGAAAGTTTACCCAAAGCACACGGATATCACTTTTGTGTAAATATTTTCCCAATCGCGAAATTAAATCTATGTCTTACTGTGTTGAACCATCCTGTATCTGTGATTTTTTTTTCTAATGCTAGTATGTTTCCCAGTCAGCAAATCAGCAAGACACATGCTTGTGGTCATTGCTACCCTTTTTCAAGTAACCTGGAGTAAATGTTCCAACTATACAGATTATAAATAAATGCAATGTATTAATGTTGGAATTAAATTTGTTCATTGCATTATACGTCTCAAAATGGATGCACCTGTTTTCCTCAGTATTTACATTTAAATCAAAAGGCTAAATTATGATGCAAAAATCAGAGATTCTGGAATAAAACACAGATTATTACTTAAAATTTATTTCATGGATTTAATAATTTGCTAGTGTTATTTTCATCCACGTTTTTGGTCTGATTCGTCTTTATGTTGCATAAAAGAACACACCTTGTGTCTTGACACACCGTGTATCAAGGAATAAAATAACGATTCAGATTAAAACAATTGAGATGAAGGATTGAGATTAAATTATCCTGTTTTAATCTTGTCCATTCATCTATATGCTTAAATCTCAATTGTTGGATCAACACTTGACACACGGGATGTCAAGATACACATTCCATTTTTGCAAAAAAGAAATAACAAAAACTTGCAATTTTTTTTCTTTTTAGTGACGAGGGTTGCATTTTTTTTTCTTTTTGGTGACGAAGGTGTTCGAGTCAGCTCGCGCGCATCTCGACTAATCCTCCGAACACTGACAAGGCGTTCCCCACCAATATCTGATAAAGTTTTGACCGAAGTTAACGGGCATGACCAACCTGAATTTTGAGACTAATGGGATTCGAACCCAAAACCTTCAAAAAAGAAGAAGATTGAGTCGAAAATCACTAGATTAATCCAGATTGATTAAAAAAAATAATTCAATTAGACAAGATGTCATGCCTGTTGTAATTAATTTAAAATGGAGTACGTACACTCTCAACCTAAGTGTTGAACACATCCGTGAGTAGACGCAAAGTATAGTGATTTAGTGTATCAAAATCAAAACTTAATCAGAAAAGGGATCATAGGCCTGCTTATATCATTTTGATAGTGTTTGTAGGATCATACTCATCACTTATTTACTAAAGCACCCTCTGTCTTAATTACTTTATCTCAATATAGTTATGATTCTAACGGTAGAGTAAGATGAATTGATGGAAGAACATTAAAATCTACATCATCATTTTATAAATATACATCATCAAACCAATCTTTTAGGAGGTGATGATACGGATTAGATTTTGACAATTTAATATTCTTTTTTTTCAATATAAATATAATATTTTAATTTTTTATTCATGATATGAAACAATCAAATATCATTCTTCGTAAAATTATCGAAAAATATTAAAAATAATTTAAATTATATATTTTAATTTCATGTTTATATTATGATTTTATAACATCGTTAAAATAAAATATAAAATTTATCAAAATATATATTAATTAATATAAAAAATCAAAATCTGAATTATGAAAGTCTACTACGCGTCTCAATTATAAATCTGAAAGAAAAAATCCAGTTAAGCACTCCCAAAATCTGAAACATGAGTACCACGCAACAGTTGATGCAGAGAGTCAAAAATGGCATACAACACCCAAAATTGACAATTTCTTCCACAGCTAAAATCAACATCATCATCCTCTCTCCTCTCATCCCCTCTCAACACCTTAAACAAATCACTCTCCCACACATTTCAAATGCCGATGAAAGCTCTGAGCTTTCACCTTCAATGCCCTTGAACCCAATGACCCAACACTCGTCTCTATAAATCCACCAAATCCCACCATCAAAATCCCATGATTTGTGCAAAACATTGGTGCCCATTATGGTAGAAACAGCACTGGGTTTAGAGTATTGGCTCAAATGGCATGTAGCTGTTTGTGGACTCATCATTTTGCTCCCGGCAATTGGAGCTGCTGTGATTGGTCTCAAGAAAAGGAGAAGGGAGATGAAGGGATGTGGTGATGATTTTAGTGTCCAAGTTTTGAGGAGGAGTGATCTGTGGCTTCCTTGTTGGAAGAATCTGAACCCAGTTTGGTTACTGGTGTATAGGGTTTCTGCTTTTGGAATTATGGGTTGGCTACTGTATCAGACGGTGCTTTTTCATGGCCTTGTTGCCTTTGTTTTCTATACCCAGTGAGTTTTTATACTGCCCATTTTGATGCTTTTGTCATTTGAGGATTGAAAGATAGTGTTTTGTGCTTCTTTTCTTGTTGTGGACTTGCAAAAGTTGGTGCTTTCTCTTGTTTGGTGAAGAGTTTATATGCTTTTCTCTTGAGTGGAACTTGTTAAATTGTTCTTGTAATGGAGGTTGGACATTGATACAACAATATTCCAGGTTTCCGGTCATAGACAGGGTTTAAAGGGAGGTTGGAGATCGATGTTAGCGGAAACATTGGACGTATAATTCCGATTAGCATTACAAAAGTGTCGGGATTCGCACTTGGAATTTGAAGTTTGAGTAGTTCTCTTGTTCTAGGATTATAGTTGATTGTATGAGCTCCATGTGTTCTTGGTTATTGGTTTTGAGTAGAGAATCTTGTGGAAATAACCATGTTGGAGGTGGGATGTAATCATGTAACTGCTAGGTATGCGATTCTTAGAGGATGCTGTAGCTTGACTATTAGTGGTATTGAAGATCCGATTGTCACTTTAGGAATGAAATGAGTGCTTCTTTTGGTGGCTCAGTTCATAGGCATAAGAACCTTTTGCTTAGGTTTGAGACTCGGGAAATTTTTGACTCAATTATTGCAAGGCACGTCATGCAATGCGTATGATAATTATCAGCTTACAATGCTTGAACTTGTGACCACCAGAAGATGGCTATTGATCTATGCTTTGTGGAGGCCACTTGCTTCCAAAGCAGGATCTAGAGTCTGAACTAGCTCGAGTCCGTTTCAAGGGAGCAAGAGAAATTGACAAGAACTACGGAATGAATGCAAAATGTGAGAAACGATAAATTCACGGAGAGAAACTAATTTTCTTTATAATTGAGACAGAATTGAAAAATCTTGGTCTCGGTCTATAGACTATTGGAACATATTTCTTGAGTTAAATTGGATATCAAACCAGTAATAATGCTTCTCTTATTCATAAATTTCGTGGTATGGAAGATCTCGTGAGAACTGTTGGACGTTTCAGCATGTACTTCCTTGTTGCACTGGTGTGGAAGGTCACCAGAATATGAGGATTCTGTTTACAGTTGTTGTGTTCATTAAAATGGACTTTACCTCCTCTTGATGGTTTACTAATGCAAAGGAATTACCTAATGCTAAACTTGAATAATAGAAGCACGAGCTTCATATTTCTCTGGAAAAGTTTGTGGAATTTAGCAATGAAAAGAAAGTGTTTCTTTTGCTTGACGGACCTGCTTCCTAGTTTATTCCGACCAAATGTAGAAGTTCATGCCATCGGTGCCACGGCTTAAATGTGTTGTGTTTTTACCAAAAGCTTAATGCTTACCATATTACTCAATGTTTATTCCCCCCACATTGGTTTGGGGGGAGTTTGAAACTTATGCGTGCTACTTTCAACTGTGCAGGTGGACATTTACATTGGTTATGATTTATTTTGCGGTATGTCCTGTTTCATCACTTTATACTTCTTCAGTATCTAGGATCTAATATGGTCTATATTACCTTGGAACGATATGATTGTGATTTGTCATTTCCAAAACTTTTTCCAATTTAAGACGAATGACCATGGATTTTTATTGTAGCCAACTCTTTGATTTGTCTCTTCAATGTAGATTGGGGCCATCATATCCGCTCAAGGTTGCATGAGATACATTGAATCTGCCATTGAAGTGGGAGAGAAGGGTAAGTCTTTGCAGAATGTGAATGCTGGGAATGGCTTGCAAAAGCATCACCCTCATGATGAAGCCAATGACGATGCTGGATTCTGGGGACATCTCATGCATATCATATATCAGGTAGATTCGGAAGCAAACTAATTTAGTTGGTATGGAAGTTTATGTATCAGCTTATGACTTCAAACACAAAGGCCAAAATCCAACAGTATGTTTTTTCAAGCTCAGCTTATTAGTGCTAGGGTTAATCGTTAACTATCTTACCAGTTTTGGCGATGCCTACTCTTAGAAATTCATAATTTGACATTGGTATGAGCTGATTCCTCTACCCTTTTTTTTTTTCTTGTTAGACTTGTGCAGGTGCTGTTTTGATGACAGACATTGTCTTCTGGTGTGTATTAGTCCCTATGCTGGCTGGGAAGACATTTGAGGTCACTTGGGTACGCATTCTTTTCTGCTTAACCATGCTAAGACAAGAAAATCTTGACAAGAAATGGTCTGGATAGCATTATCCGATTTGCTTTCCATCTCCTTGTTAATAGATCATGAAAGATAATAACAGGACCTATTTAGTTTGAGCTCGCTTTGTCCAAGTTGCGAAACCTACTAAATTTATGACTTGACAGCTGACACGAAAGAAAACCATCAGGTTTATCTACATGTTTATGACAGTTTTGTTGTATTCTGAATTTCTGATCACCTGGGTGGATAAAGGCTTGCGCAAGAAGAAGAATGCTAAACTGGCACTTTGTTTCTGGAATCTGGACTTCTCTAACCATTTTGGTTCATTTCATCGTTGCAGTTGATAGGAAGCATCCATGCAGTTAATGTTGTCTTCCTGCTAATTGATTCAGCTCTGAATAGGCTTGTAAGTATCATCAAAACTGGTGCAAACTTTCTCAATCTTCCTTTTGCAATGCAATCTCTATTTGCTCTCAACTTTACAAACTTCATGTATTGAATTGGTGATAACAGCTAAGTTTTCATCTTTCAGCCTTTCACACTGTTTGGCTTCGTATATTTCATATACTGGGGCGTCTCATACGTCATCTTCCAATGGCTCCTTCATGCTTTCAGCAGCATCACCTGGTAACACCATCTATACCTCTACAATTTATCCAAAAAAGGTTGTCAAATGCAAATCAAATTCCTTCATACTTTAAGCCTGTTTGCTGGTTGCTTATCTGGACATGAGCTTTGCACCATAGTCCTTAAAGTACCCCGCGAGTTTTTGGATGACTGAAGGTCCTATGCTACTTAAAATTTGTTTCATGTAATCTGCTCTCGAGCAAAACCCGCTCTTATTGATAGTGTAAACTGATCAAGATACCGACTTTGCAGGTGGCCGTACCCTTTCCTTGACCTCTCAACTCCACAAGCACCACTGTGGTAAATGCTTCAAAGTCCCCTTCTCCTCTTTCTGTTACATTTTTCTCGAGTCATGGCAACAATGAGCAGATTGGTAATGGAACAGGTACTTGGGATTGGCATTGTTTCACGTACCGTGCTACTGGATTTACCTGATGATCATGAACGCCAAAGCTCCCATTTTTTCAAGATACTTCCCCAAATCATTTGTTAGGTAGCTCCCATATTGTGTGAACTTTCTTATAAATGTGACTTGTACGCACAGCATATACCAAGCAATGGCTCCTAAAGGTATTTCATGCTTATGATGACTGATGACTGCTCCATTTCACAGATCACACGAGCAGATTGTTCACAAAAAGGCAGCTTAGAAGTCTGGAGAATCGATTGTGGAACAATGGCATATCCCAGGGAAGTTGAGTATTGCTGTTAGATTCTTAGCCTAGGAAGCTAATTTATTCGAATTAAACTTGCCATTTCGGCTACCAATGCTCACTAGTCATCGTGATTACTTGTATCCAGAAAACAAGCTTTCCATATAAAAGTTTTCGATCGGATTACTTCTTGACCTTGACCTTGTGGTCATTGTATGGAACAGTCCCGTTCTTGATCGTTCTTCTATGACTATGATCACTTGATGATAGTCCTACACTTGGTTATTGAACAAACTTAAGAACCCTTCAAAACTTGAAGTTTGATCATTAAACTTTTTTGCCTCACCTGCAATATATATTTGTATCATTCTAATGGAGTTCAAGGCTTAATGTCTACACATCAAGACTTGATATTAAGTTGATTATTTTGAAGTCACAGAATGCAATCTTACTACAAATTCACATTTCATCACATGATTTCCAGATCTCATCGTGCAATATACATGTATTTATATGTAATAATGCTATTACAATGGACAAGGTACTCAGCTCGAACCATACTCAAGCGTCTCCCAACGGAATGGTTCAAACACACACACAACTTCCGGCAAGGTTTTGAAAAGAAGGGCCACACAAACACAGACAGCAGCTATTGCGACCATAGAGAGCATAGCTGGTCTATAAACCAGAGACCGTCTGCTGCCTCCATAGGTAGCAGCAACCTTACAATCCACACAGACCTTGCAGTTTCGGCCCTTGAATTGTGGCACTTGACGCTCAATCTCCAAACCTGTCGCAATAGACTGCTTTGGGATGTTTGTGAGACCATCTGGGATGTCAAGCACCACGCTTCCTGTCATCAATCTCTTGTTGATCTTCTTCTGGACTAGGTGAATGTAAGAGAAGTGGCCTCGCAACCGAGCATAGTCCTCGGGTGTTGAGCCAGTACTATCACGAGCTTTCTTCCATGCTTCAATGCCAATCTGAAAACACAGAGTCAAACAAATGCAAAGTTATAATCAACACTTGAACTGTTGCACAAAATTGATCCCACACAAGATTAAATTATTATAATGAAACTCAACGCCAATACTACAGGATCAAGGTCGCTACGATAGAATCGAAATAATGAGTATTTAAACATTACCTTCCCAGGGTCATCAGTTAGAGCATCAAGCACATCCTCAGAACC
>JAOVYX010001706.1:0-12411 GCA_035668315.1 Drosera spatulata | reverse complement strand
CATTCCAAGACAAAACGACACTAAAAATATAATTTAGACAATGAAAAAGGAATAAAACAAACGTTTAGAATAAAGAACCGATGTGTGTTTTCATACACATCATACACCCAAAATACAGTTTTGGGATGTCAAACCAACATCAAACACCAACCATACATGCAAGTTACATATCATTAAAAATTTGAATTACACAAGTTATATATATTATCATCCAAATAACCAAAATATCCAACAAAAAGTAGCAAACATCTAAGTTTAGAGCACATGAGTCTGCTCGGGCGTGCCAGGAGGGGATGGTGGATCCCGAGACTGGTGAGGAGGTCGATCAAGCGGGTTGTTACCTCACCGATACTACTGCGACAACCGCTGGACCAACTGCGTCAACTCGTCAATGCGTGCTGTCAACACCGCATTGCTCTCCTTCAAGTCGGCGAATTCACGTGGATCGATTGAAGGAGACCCTTTTCTACTTGAGGACAGTGTGTCCTTCGAGTAGAAGATGGAGCTGGCAGACCCAAGACCATAGACGCTCCCTTTCTTGCACCTAGCTGCCTGGAGGTAGGCCTGGGTTTGCGCATCGCTGATCTCCTTCTCGGTCGACTCGGTATCGGGCTATGTCTTCGCAAACAGTCAATCCATGAGCTCTATCTCCAGTACGGAGTACTGAGCCTAAAAATAAAAACAATAAAATATAACTCGAATACTTGCTATTTGATTGAAAAAGATAATTCAATTACTCTAATTAGATATTGACAAAAAAAAAAAAAAAAAAAAGAACTATTAGGAGCTATAATCTTTAAAAAACAGTAGACTTGCCGCTATCTCCTTCGATCTCTCGTCGCACCGCACCACCTCTCTAGGCTCTTCGCCCTTCTTGGTGTGTGTCTTCTCAAATACCTCAATTTTCTTCGGTTTTGTCTTCAACTGTTTTTCCTGCAAACAAATAATCAATAATATACCACATAGTGAACATTCATTCCAATCATAAAATTAAATTAAAGAAATAAATTTATACACAATTGAATTTGCCTAATTAAACAAGTTACTTACCATCTTGAAGGTGGCACTGACCGTAGACACAGATCCCTGTGAATGCTTTGCCTTTGCTTTATTCCTATTCTCCTGAGCACGCTGAGATCGGTCTTGAAACTTTTGTGAGTTCCAGAGCACCTTAAGAGCCTCCTTTGTCCCGTCATCGCACTAGAGGACTTTCTTCCCCTTTTGTACAGCTCGTTTCAATTTGTGCATGCTGTCACGAACTCGATCGATCATCTTTGCTCTCCACATGGCCATGACGAGATCAGTGTGCTCTTTCTTCCAACGGTACTTCTGCAACTCCAAAGACAAAATTAATAAACGATTATGGTTAATGACGACAATTAGAACTATTTAAAAACTAAATAAATAGATGTAAATTTTATAATTTTAGATCTTACCCTAAAATACCCCCACATCTTATCCCTCGCCCATTTAGGGATATCGGTCCAGCATGTCCAAGGGTCAGCATAACAACTCTCGAACAACTGTGTGACATCGACAGAGTTATCATGAAACCTAAAAAATCACAAGGTACCGAGCATCATATAATTGAGAGGAATTGAATTTTAAAGTAAATATAAGAGTATTATTAAAGGTTGAATGAAAAGAAATATATACCAAAGACCACCATCGGGGTCGAATGTAATCCCCAAACGATATCCACCAGCATACTCATCATCAGTCTCAGCTGCTGATGGGGTTGATGAGCTATAAGGAGAAGCCACTTGTGGTGAAGCAGATGATAGAGGAATTGGTGATGGCGATGCTGAATCTCGTCGTGGCGGTGTTGGTGGAGCAGATGATCGACGAGCAACCCCACCTCTAGGAATAGGCTCCTGAATGGTGATGGTCCCTCGATCATGAGGCACTCGTTGATAGGTAGGCATCGGCATCGACTCCTCTGTATAAGCATCCTCCATCTCCTCATCGAGTCCGATCTCGTGAAAATCACCCATGTCTCTCCCATGGCGTCGTCTGCTAGGGGGGTGAATCATCGGCCTCTTACCTATTTTTTTTTATAGAATATTGTTGAACATTTCAGAAATTTGCATATCTTAGACATCTAAAAGATGAACGAAAAATCAAAGAAAGAAAATAAAACTTATGAAATTTACCTGCAGCCCTCTGTGACGCATCAGAATGACCCCTACCGCTCCCAGAATCTCGTCATAACATCTACAAGTGAAAAATAAAACAAATAGAAACTTATAATCAACACATTGAGAACATAGAATGAAAGACTTATATAGAAACACAAACGGAAACAGAAAAATTATATGCATAGGTTTTTACTATATATCTAAAAGTTATATGTATAGGCCTTTAATCATTTTCATCGTCATCGTCATCCCCTTCCATGTCCTCGTTGTCCTCATTCTCTTTCTCGGCCTCCTCGTCCTCATTCTCTTTCTCTTCCTCCTCATCTTCATCGTTCTCTTCCTTGAGGTCATCAGAGACAAGTGAGACACCTGTATGAGAAGTGTCGTCTTGAAAGGCTGCATCTTCAATGGGGGCATCAATCATTCCTTGTGCCTTCATCCTAAATACCGCCCACCAATGATCTCGAGTCTTGGTGAGGCTAGAATGGGGAGCATAGCATACTTGAATAGCTTGATTTGCTAATATGAAAGGATCATAGCCCCTTCGATACTTCTTCGTCCTGTCAATCTCGACCAGCTTGTATTTTTTGTGTAAATGAGGCCTTTGTCGGAGTCAAACTAATCACACTTGAAAAGAATCGTTCCATACCAGCGTTCGGATCCCACATACTGTAACTCCATGATATCTCTCAAAATCCCATAATAATCAACTCTATTGCCTTTGACACATACCCCATAGTTCATAGTGGCTTGCCTTGAGCCATATTCATATGTGTAAAAAAAAAAAAAAATCCGTTGGTGTAGAATTGTGAATACTTGTACACTTGAAAAGTTGGTCGTGTACTAAGGCTATGAATCAAGTCATCAAAAGGATTTTTTAAGACCTACGTTCGAAAGGAATGCAGATGATGAGAATAATAATTGTAGAAGGAATAATAATGAATTCAATATGATTCAAAGGCTCATTCTACTTACAATGTTTTGAAGCCACGAAGGCCACAAATCTCCAAATCTGCTCCAAACTTCTTGAACAGATCTTAAATGTCGTGTTCTCAATATTTCTGGCTCGAATAATCTATGATTTACAAAACACTTGATATATGAGATAAAATTTACTAAATTATTTAGTAAAATTCTTGTTGGTTTCCATACCTCTCAAAAGGAGCAATTTGCTCACAATTCCGGAGAACAAATATATGAGTGGCTTTTTGATCTTGCTTAGATAACGTATTCTTTCTCCCTTCCTCGTGGCATATCCCCTATGCTTGTGAAATACACTTGGCAGATTAGGATCATGAGGCTCATTTGAAGTACCACAGTTGCATGGGGGATTTCGAGCTTTCTGTCCACTTTTTTCCCAAAGTAATGTTGGTAAAAATTGCTATGCTCCTCCATAAGATATGCCTCACAAATGGAACCCTCGACATGTGCCTTATTACCAATTTTATCTTTCAAGTGAAACAGAAGCCTGAAAAGAGATATCATTTATAATTTGAAACCCATAAATGACCATTAGTTCAGAAAACCTCTACCTTGTGAAAAATTACTTTATACAGCTTAATTAGATATACCTCTCGAAAGGATAGATCCACCTATAATGCACAGGTCCAGCAATTTTTTCCTTATGTGGAAGATGCAAAGACAAGTGCTCCATAAAATTGAGAAAAGTTGGAGGACACAACCTCTCCAACTGGCATAGAATCTCTAGGATCTGCATCTCCAATCTCTCCATGTCTTCACGATGTATACAATTGCAACACAGATCTCTGAAGAATAAGCTCAACTCGATGAAAGTATTCCATAGACGATGCTGCAATAATTCCTTGAAAGCTACTGGAAGCAACCTTTGCATGACAACATGACAATCATGACTTTTGAGACCCTTGAAACACCATTCCTTCTCACGAACACAGTGTCCTAAATTGGATGCATATCTATCAGAAAACTTCAGCACCCTTCGAGCCTCCTTCTTCAACAGATAAGGAGCCTCGGGCATGAAGCATAGCTTTAAGCCTATATTTCAAGACTTTTAGTTTTCTAAATGGAACAATCATAGATCCACCCTTGATACTGATTATTCTAAGTTTCACCAACTAAATCAGCAAAAGTTCCATGCTTCACCCAGAGATTTGAAACTCTGAAAGGTCTAGGAGGTTGAGGATTTTGATGAAAAAAAGACAATCATAGGGGAATGACTAGAGGTGCCTGGCTCAAGGAAGACCGCTTCAGATGTAAAGAACTTTTCCAATCAATAAGTCATTGCATAAAACTCTATCAAGTTTTATTCGTATCCATCTAGATTCGTCTTGGTTATTACACCAAGTATAATAGCAACCAGAGCTCTGCAGATCCATAAGGCCACCAGCAAGCATATAGTGCGAAAGGTCTTGGCAAGGTTCAATGGAGACACCTTCGTAGCCAATTTTTTTCATCATGTTTCAAGAAAGTATTAAAATCACCCATGACAAGCCATGATAGATGTACTGATTGGCTTTTGTTTATCAAATCATTCCAGAGGCTAGTACGTTGAGCAGATGTATTCCAAGCATAAACAAAAGAGATCATCATATGCAAAGAACTATCAGCACTCATAGCTTCCACATGTAACACCTGGTCAGAACCTTCGATATATGTGACACACCATTTATTCTGATCCCAACAGCACCAGATACGTCCATTCTCAACAAAATTATAGCTGTTTATGTTGATGTTGCCTCCAGTATCCGAAACTTTGAGGAGCATCAGACGCGCAAATGATCATCACAAGTCGATGCTGGTCTAAGTAGCGGGCGCAACTTGCTGGGTCGTGGGCGCGACAGTAATGTTGTCGCGGGTGCGACGGCCTCCAGACCTGTTTTATTTACGGACCCTATAAATAGCTTGTTTTTAAGGTTCTATTGTGAGGTCAACGATTGTAAAGCGACAGAGGCGATTATTTGCCAATTCTAGAGGCTTTGGAGTGCACACAAAGTGAGATTGAGCGATCAACTTCAGGAAACACTGAAACTACGTTTTGATAGTGGATTTCCGTTCTCCGTGGGTTTTTTCTTCCCCTTGAGGGTTTTCCCACGTAAAATCTGGTGTTGTTCATTTCTTTATTGATCTCGTTTAGTTGCTGATTTATTATTCCGTTGTTTCCGCATTTCGTCTTGGGTTTTTGTTCGCAACAAGTGATATCAGAGCACAGGTTGGCAGGGTTCAGACCACTTTACTTGTAGGCAAAGACAACTGTGGAAGAGGTGACATCAGCAGTTCTTGATGTGAGCAAGTTGAATCCTTCAGGTTCCAGCAATTCTGGGGAGGGATATGTTGCTAAGTCAGAGAATAGGAACAGAGGTCATCAACGGAACAAGGGTAGCAGAGGAAAATCCAGATCGAAGTCACTAGGTCCTCGTGACTTGACCCAGATGGAGTGCTACAAGTGTCATGAAAAGGGGCACATGAAAGCACAGTGTCCTCAGAATAAAAGCAGGTCGTCCGAGAAATCATCCAGTTCTGCGAGTATAGCAGAGAATGTGGACAGTAGCGATGGTGATCTCTACGTGGCTTCAGGAGTTGCAGAGTCCTACAGTTTAGCATTGGCAGCTCGAGGTAATACTTTGTTAAATTAGTGAATTATGCATTCCGGGTGCTCATTTCATATGTGCCACGTGAGAGAGTGGTTTGATACATTGACGCCATGCAGTGGAGGTTCCGTGTTAATGAGCAGTGATACGATGTGTAGAGTTGCTGGGGTTGGAATTATTAAGGTCAGAATGTTTGATGGAGTAGTCAGAACATTGGGGGATATGCAATTTGTCCCAGACCTTAGAAAAAATATGATATCAGTCAACACTCTAGACTCAGCTGGTTCTGGGGTATCAATCGAAGACGGCATCATGAGGGTGTCAAAGGAATCGCTGGTGGTTATGAAGGCAGAGAAGACAGGGAATTTGTATAGATTGATTGGGAGCACAGTTTTGGTTGGAGCTACTACAACTTCAGGTTCAAATTCAGCTATTGATAACACCAAGCTTTGGCATATACGGCTACGGTATTTGAGTGAAGGTGGCATGGGACATCTTCACAAGAGAAATTTGCTGAAGGGGGTGAAATCTGGTGAGCTCGAATTCTATAAATTTTGTGTTCTTGGGAAGCAACGTCGTGTGAGCTTCAAGACAGCATCTCATTCTAGCAAGGAGGTGCTAGATTATGTATATTTCGATGTCTGGGGGCCTATCAAGGACGCGTCAATAGGTGGAGCACAGTACTTTGTGAGCTTCATTGATGATTATTGTAGGAGAGTTTGGGTTTATTTTATGAAGTAGAAGTCAGAGGTGTTCAGCATCTTCAAACAGTGAAAGTCTCGAGTTGAGACTCAGTCAGGGAAGAAGTTGAAGTATCTCAGGTCTGATAATGGCACAGAGTACACAAATGGTCAGTTTGTTCAGTTCTGCAAAGATGAGGGTATCATCAGGCACACAAATAAAGCACAGTACTTTGTAAGCTTCATTGATGATTACTGTAGGAGAGTTTGGGTTTTTTTTATGAAGCAGAAGTCAGAGATGTTCAGCATCTTCAAACAGTGGAAGTCTCGAGTTGAGACTCAGTCAAGGAAGAAGCTGAAGTATCTCAGGTTTGATAATGGCATAGAGTACATAAATGGTCAGTTTGTTCAGTTCTGTAAAGATGAGGGTATCATCAGGCACTTCACGGTCAGAGGTACGCTAGAGCAGAATGGAGTAGCTGAAAGGATGAACAGGACTTTGCTGGAGAGAGTTAGGTACATGAGGTTGAATGCAGGTTTGCCTAAGAATTTCTAGGCAGAGGCTGTTAACACAACTTGTTATATCATCAACAGAAGTCCTTCTTCAGCCATTGATCATCGTATTCCAGAAGAGGTATGGTCTGAAAAACCTATTGATTATTCTATGCTGAGAGTTTTTTGGTGTCTTGCCTATATTCACATGCAGAGTTTTGAGAGATCTAAGATAGATGCTAGATCAAAGCAATGCATCTTTCTTGGATATGAGGATGATGTAAAGGGCTATAGGTTGTGTAGCAAAGAAGAAAGTGGTCAGCAGAGATGTGGTCTTTGATGAAGATCACATGGTAAACCAAAATGGGAAAGATGTTAATGTCAATGATAAACAGATCGAGATAGAGCTTCCAGGGACGAATGAGCAAGTTACTGATCAGTAGGGCTCGACAGAGATGGATCAGATTGATCAGGTTGACCAGGTTGAGCAGGTTGAAGCTGATACAGGCCCAGTGCAACAGCAGAACCGTACAGTATTGTCTCAGGTAGAGATAAGCGGAATCCGAAGGCTCCTGAGAGATATGGTTTTGAAGACATGCTTGCTTTCGCATTGGTTGCTGGTGGAGGTGATCCTAGTTCTTACCATGAGGCTATCAACTCAGTTGACCGTGATAAATGATTGACAACTATGGTGGAGGAAATGGAGTCGCTCAAGAAGAACCAAACTTGGGAGTTGATGAAACTTCCAGAAGGAAAGAAGCCAGTTGGTTGCAAGTGGGTGCTCAGAATTAAGGAGGGTGAGAAATACAAAGCTCGTTTAGTGGCTAAAGGTTTTTATCAGAAAGAAGATATAGATTACAACGAGATCTTCTCTTCGGTGGTGAAGCACACATCTATTCGATTGATCTTGGCATTGGTCGCAACTTTTGATATGGAGCTAGAGCAGAAGGACGTGAAGACTGTATTTCTTCATGGTATTCTAGAGGAGACCATCTACATGAATCAGCCAGAGGGTTCGTGGAACCTACTAAGCTGGTTTGCAAGCTGAAGCGGTCGTTGTATGGCCTGAAGCAGTCGCCAAGGCAGTGGTACAAGCGATTTGATGGGTTCATAGTTTCTCACTAATATTCTCGTAGTGAGTATGACCCTTGTGTTTATTTTCGCTTTTGTGATGATGGTTCTGTTGTGCTGCTTAGTCTCTATATAGATGATATGTTAATTGCTTCGAAGAATAGAGATGCAATTCTTCAGCCGAAGCAGATGTTGAGCTCAGAATTTGAGATGAAGGATCTTGGTGCTGCGAAAAGATCCTAGGCACGGAGATTGTCCGTGATAGAGCATCAAAGAAGTTGTGGCTTACTCAGAGAGGTTACATTGAGAAGATTTTGATGAGGCTCAACATTAAGGACACAAAATCAGTGGCAATTCCTTTGAGTGCTCAGTTTAAGCTGTCAACTCAATAGTATCCAGATTCAGATAAAGAGGTGGAGCATATGCCTCGTGTGCCGTATGCTAATGCGGTAGGATGTCTCATGTATGCTATGATATGTACTTGGCCAGATACTGCTCAAGCTGTTGGTGTAGTTAGCAGGTATATGGCTAATCCAGAAAAAGAGCATTGGAATGCTGTGAAGTGGATTCTGCAGTATTTGATTGGAACTACAGATTATGGCATCTTGTTTGATGGCCAGGATGCGAAGAGTGATGTTGTTGGCATGGTGGATGCAGACTATGCAGGTGATTTGGATTCCAGAACGTCTACCAGCGGGTACGTGTTTACTTTTAGTGATGGTCCCGTGAGTTGAAAATCAGTCCTACAGGATGTAGTTGCTCGGTCCACCACAGAGGCGGAGTATATGGCTTTGACTGAGGCAGGAAAGGAGGCTATTTGGCTCATGAATATAGTGCAGAAACTTGGTTTCAAGCAGGAAAATGGTGTTTGCGTGTTTTGTGACAGTCAGAGTGCAATCTATTTGGCCAAGAATCAGGTTTACCATGCTTGGACAAAGCATATTGATGTGAGGTTTCACAAGATTCGAGAATGGGTGGATTCTAAAGACATAGATTTGTGGAAGGTTCACACAAAGGACAACGCAACGGATATGCTAACCAAGGGGGTCATAAAGATCAAGTTCAAGCGGTGTTTGGACTTGATTCATGTCGCTTGATGCTGAATGGTGTGGTGGTGCATCCCTCCACACTAATAAGGGATGCAAAATCGTGTCTGGTTATGGCACGGAAGAATCGCTAGTTGGATTCACTGGTTGTGGTGCGTCTACTCAAGCCAAGGTGGAGATTATTGATGTTGCCTCGAGTATCCGGAGTTTTGAGGAACATCAGGCGCGCAAATGATTATCACAGGTCGGGACAAGTCTGAGTCGCGGGCACGACTTGCTGGGTCGCGGGCGCGACGGCCTCCAGACCTGTTTTATTTGCGGACCCTATAAATAACTTGTTTTTAGGATTGTATTGTGTGGTCGACGATTGTAGAGCGGCAGAGGCGATTATTTGCCGATTCCAGAGGCTTTAGAGTGCACACAAAGTGAGATTGAGCGATCACGTTCAGGAAACGCTGTAAACTACGTTTTGATAGTGGATTTTCGTTTTCCGTGGGTTTTTTCTTCCCCTTGAGGGTTTTTCCCACATAAAATCTAGTGTTGTTCATTTCCTTGCTGATCTCGTTTAATTGCTGATTTATTATTCCGTTGTTTTCGTATTTTATCTCGGGTTGTTGTTCGCAACAATTTGTCACTCCGAAACTGCGAAAGCATGCACTGAAGACTTGTTTGAATTTATTTCTTTTTACTCTAGACTCAAGAACAGCCAAGAGGCTGAATTTGTTTTGGAAAATAAACAACCTAAGGACAAGCTGTTTAGCTGTTTTATTTATGCCCCTAACATTCCAAGCACCAATCATGAGTCAAGTGATAGCATCTGCCATAGACAGAACAATATTAGACATCTGTTTTTCCACCAGTTCAGCAGCTTTTTCTTCTTTTGGAACCTGGTTTTTGTCCTCTAAAAGAATGAATCTCGAACCAGAGGGGGGATTCACATTCGAGAACACAAGCTTGGGAGATATAGAGTGTTGCTTGCCTATCACAGTCCATTTTCCCTCTTGATCAGCTTTCAGGATCTGCTTTACTCATTCTTGAACAGATGTAATGGTAGAGGCCTCAAGAGCAACATCAGAAGTGTTATTCACATCAGGCTTCAGTGTATCAGGCTTTTGCTTAGGTCTCCATATAGCTTTTTTTCTGGTTTAGACCTACATACTACATCAAGATGTCCCCATTTGTCACATTTCTTGCATTTTCGTGGCCTCCATTCATACATAACTGCCTGCTTTATTCACTCCCCATCAGGACCCAAAAAACCAACTTCCTCCACCAAATCGACCTCTATATTTATCTCCACCTGTATTCGAGGATAAGAGACTCTCCCTCTCGTGGCAGTCTGAACATCAGTGCATATAGATTTTCCTATACGAAGTGTAATTTTTCAAGTGATCTTTTACCCCAGATTTCAAGATCTAGGTTTGGAAGCTGTATCCAGGTTGGGACAAAAGACAGACATTCTTCATCGAGGAAAAATTGAGGTTGCCAGGCTTTCAATATCATAGGTTTAGAATTAACAAACCAAAACCTCTCAAGTATTTCCATCTAGTCTTTTTCATAAGCAAAACGAAACATGAAATACCCCCTATTGTGCAGATGAATATCGAGACAGTTAACATGGCTCCAGTGCTTTGAGACAAAACCTCTCATAGCACTAAAAGGCAAATTGTCCCCAAGAACATAGGCAACGAGGGCATTATCCCAATATACACGCTCATCAATCACATCTTCAAAGGAACTCACCAGCTCCTCTTCAACCAAAGACTTATACTCAAGCTTTAAACCATTCATCTACAAATGATTCCCTTTCTCATCATCACCCCTATCTCCAGATCTAACTACTTCACTGAAGGTTCTCTTCATAGTGTTCTCACCCTCATCTGCCCTGGACAAACGTCTTTTGCACTCAAACATGCTAGGTGACACTAGATCCTTCATCACATAACCAAACACAGGGATTTTACCCTTTAAATCATCAAGTATATCATCAGTAACCAAGGCATCATCATGTTTCAACGATGATCCAGAACCCCCAATTGTAGCAGATAACACCTTATCCCCGATCGCCTTTGAGATCTTCAGTTCACGCTTACTCTCATCCACCTTCGTTTTCTTCACTGTCTCGTTTTTCGTCTCCTTCGGCTTCGATTTAACCCTCTCCGAACCCTCACCCTTACCCTCGTCAACCATCTCCTCAATAACTTTTGAAAGGGGATATTTGCAAAGTCTGCCCTTTCATCTTCCCATACGAATCAATCAGTGATGATCGTCACCGGCGAAATCTCTCGTCGGTGGCTGGAGAAACCCTCCTCATCCTGTTGACTCTGTTTAGTTTTATTATCATTGTTATCCTTCCTGTTTCTTGGTTTTTTTGTTAGAAAAATTTAATTATATTTATGTCATTTAAAAGATTTTAAACTTATTGAACGTCTTATGTTTTTAACATTATTCAATTCAAATGATATATCATGTTTCAAATATAATTTGATGATTTTTTTTAATTTCAACATTTCAGATGAATTGATCTAAATTTTTAATTTATATATATATTAATATTTCTGTATATTGCTTATAATGTAATATTCAAAGTCGATTTCTAAAAAAATTGATAATAGAATTCAAAAGATTAAAAATCTATTATAAATATTCAATCATAAAATAAAATAAAGTTTTCACAGAATATACATATCATTATGGTTAGATGATTAATAATCTAATTACAGTAAATTCCCCTAGGATACAAGTTTTACAAAATAATTCTCATTTGATACAACCCAAAAAAATATTTCCCATTTCATATATTCCCCTTCAATACACAGTCCTTTTCTCCTCTGTCTCCTCCACACCATCTCTCTTCGCCTCTTCTCCTTCCTCTCCACTTCCACCATCTCTCTCCATCCCCTCTCCCTTCACCTTCACCTTCCCAAACTCATCTCTCACTCATCCCTATCCTCCATCACCGTCCCTGTGATGAAGCTGAAGATGAACAAAGCCTGCGATCTCAACACCAACTCTGTCCTCTCTTCATACTCCAAGAAACAAAAGAATTTAGCCCAAGAAACAAGAAAAATTTACCCTCGATCTGTTGAAGAGTTCCAACCAGAGTGATGCCCACACCAAGAAGCCGAGAGACAAACTTGTAGTGGAGCTGATGTTCGATCCTTTCAGGTATGACAACACCAGTTTTAAGAGCTTTGACTGCAAATTAGCGAAGAAAGAAAGCGTAGTTGGCCATACATCGTTAAATACAAGTTTGAGCGAGACAGGGGTTCTTTTGATCACTATTATTGGGGCAGAGGAGGTTGAAGGAGAACATCATACCAATCCATATTGTCAAATCCTATTTAGGGGCGAAAAGAAGAAGACAAAGGTGATTCAGCTAGTCAAACTTTCTATATATCTCAAAGACGAAAATAAA